>CM036257.1:31096494-31276494 GCA_020698575.1 Bostrychus sinensis
GCTAAACCAGGACTAAACCAGGACTAAACCAGGACTAAACCAGGACTTAAACCAGGTCTAAACCAGGATTAAACCAAGGCTAAACCAGGTCTAAACCAGGTCTAAACCAGAGCTAAACCAGGACTAAACCAGGACTAAACCAGAGCTAAACCAGGACTAAACCAGGACTAAACCAGGACTAAACCAGGATTAAACCAAAGCTAAACCAGGTCTAAACCAGAGCTAAACCAGGATTAAACCAGAGCTAAACCAGGATTAAACCAGAGCTAAACCAGGACTAAACCAGGACTAAACCAGGACTAAACCAGGACTAAACCAGGACTAAACCAGGATTAAACCAAAGCTAAACCAGGTCTAAACCAGGTCTAAACCAGGTCTAAACCAGGTCTAAACCAGGATTAAACCAGAGCTAAACCAGGTCTAAACCAGAGCTAAACCAGGATTAAACCAGAGCTAAACCAGGATTAAACCAGAGCTAAACCAGGACTAAACCAGGACTAAACCAGGACTAAACCAGGGCTAAACCAGGACTAAACCAGGATTAAACCAAAGCTAAACCAGGTCTAAACCAGGTCTAAACCAGGTCTAAACCAGGATTAAACCAGAGCTAAACCAGGTCTAAACCAGGTCTAAACCAGGTCTAAACCAAGACTAAACCAGGATTAAACCAGAGCTAAACCAGGTCTAAACCAGGTCTAAACCAGGTCTAAACCAGGATTAAACCAGAGCTAAACCAGGACTAAACCAGGTCTAAACCAGGTCTAAACCAGGTCTAAACCAGGTCTAAACCAGGACTAAACCAGGTCTAAACCAGGGCTAAACCAGGTCTAAACCAGGGCTAAACCAGGTCTAAACCAGGATTAAACCAGGTCTAAACCAGGTCTAAACCAGGACTAAACCAGGTCTAAACCAGGTCTAAACCAGGTCTAAACCAGGATTTAACCAGGTCTAAACCAGGACTAAACCAGGACTAAACCAGGACTAAACCAGGTCTAAACCAGGTCTAAACCAGGACTAAACCAGGACTAAACCAGGTCTAAACCAGAGCTAAACCAGGACTAAACCAGGACTAAACCAGGACTAAACCAGGACTAAACCAGGTCTAAACCAGGTCTAAACCAGGACTAAACCAGGACTAAACCAGGATTAAACCAGAGCTAAACCAGGTCTAAACCAGGTCTAAACCAGGACTAAACCAGGTCTAAAACAGGTCTAAACCAGGTCTAAACCAGGACTAAACCAGGACTAAACCAGGTCTAAACCAGAGCTAAACCAGGACTAAACCAGGATTAAACCAGGACTAAACTAGGACTAAACCAGGACTAAACCAGGACTAAACCAGAGCTAAACCAGGTCTAAACCAGGTCTAAACCAGGTCTAAACCAGGATTAAACCAGAGCTAAACCAGGTCTAAACCAGGACTAAACCAGGTCTAAACCAGGTCTAAACCAGGTCTAAACCAGGACTAAACCAGGACTAAACCAGGTCTAAACCAGGTCTAAACCAGAGCTAAACCAGGACTAAACCAGGACTAAACTAGGACTAAACCAGGACTAAACCAGAGCTAAACCAGGACTAAACCAGGACTAAACCAGAGCTAAACCAGTACTAAACCAGGACTAAACCAGGACTAAACCAGGACTAAACCAGAGCTAAACCAGGACTAAACCAGGACTAAACCAGAGCTAAACCAGGACTAAACCAGGACTAAACCAGGACTAAACCAGGACTAAACCAGAGCTAAACCAGGACTAAACCAGGACTAAACCAGAGCTAAACCAGGTCTAAACCAGGACTAAACCAGGTCTAAACCAGGCCTAAACCAGGTCTAAACCAGAACTAAACCAGGACTAAACCAGGACTAAACCAGGACTAAACCAGAGCTAAACCAGGACTAAACCAGGACTAAACCAGAGCTAAACCAGGACTAAACCAGGACTAAACCAGGACTAAACCAGGTCTAAACCAGGACTAAACCAGAGCTAAACCAGGACTAAACCAGGACTAAACCAGGACTAAACCAGGACTAAACCAGAGCTAAACCAGGACACTAAACACTAAACCAGGACTAAACCAGGACTAAACCAGGACTAAACCAGAGCTAAACCAGGACACTAAACACTAAAACAGGGCTAAACCTGGTATAAACTGGGTCTAAACTCCACTCAGCAGTAGTAGTAGTAGTAATAGTAGTAGTAGTAGTAGTAGTAGCAGCAGTAGTACTCTCTGCCTCCTGCTCTTTTACACAGCGACAGTTGTGTGTTGTGTGTAGTGTCTAGTATAGTGTGTATTGTGTGTAGTATGTGTAGTTTGTAGTGTAGTGTGTAGTGTGTGTGTGTATTGTGTAGTATAGTGTGTGTAGTGTGTGTAGTGTGTGTATTGTGTGTATTGTGTGTAGTGTGTGTAGTGTGTAGTATAGTGTGTGTATTGTGTGTAGTGTGTGTGAGGAGCTGAGGTCTCAGAGCTCTGTGTTTTTAATCCACATGAGTCACTTTAAACACTGATGAATCATGGGTAATGTGTTCAGTTCAGGAGTCCCCAGTTTGTTCGTGGGAGGAAATACTTCTTTATTATTAATAATGTTATATTATTATTATTATTATGAGTGAAAGTGTTTCCTGATGACTAAACTCAGACTTGGCAGAGTTAGACCTGGAGTTTCTCAGTAAACTTTATTTGTGGGCGTGCTCATTAATTATGTATTGTGCAGAGTAAGTGAGGATTACTAACGGCAGAGATGATTATCGTGGACACTTTTAGAGACGACTAACACAAAACAAGATGTTATTCTCTGATGCGCTGTAAGGATAAAGATAAAAACCTGCCGCACACAATTGTTCAAAAGTACTGAATATAAACTAGAGGGTCAATATGTTTTGTTTTGTTTTGTTTTTTATGGAAGAGTCCAGAGTGAACTGAGACCAAGACAAGGTTTAGACTTTCAGGGTTTGGATACTAACACTAAATAAACATACATAAATATTATTTTAATGATTTAATGACTCCACAAACAGAGGCGGATCTGTTCTTGTGATGCAAAAACTGATTGCTACAAAATTATAACTTTCTCATACTGTTTGGTAAATAAAAGCTCAGAGGCCGCCACATCTAAAACCGAGACCAGACCGAGGAAGATTAGATTCCAGACCAAGACTCCATTATACACTGTTAAACATCACTTTTACAGTAACTATCCGTGTTATTCTCCTGCTGCTGTTCTGTCTCTGCACCGTCTGTAGAACATAAAGTGCTCCGCTGTGACCTGACCCAGCTCCATGTTCCTGTGATGTTCTCACTTCCAGAACAGAACAGGTTTAAACACGACTCCAGACCTGGTTTCTGTGAGCGGGAGGTGAGACTCAGGTAACAGGGCGACGATAAACAACAGGAGCGGTATCAGGACAGGACTGATGTTCTGTACTGCAGCTGTTCCCAGAGTCAGGACGGCCCCCTCACCCTCTGTGGCAAATATGCAGCGTATAATTCAGAGGTCATGGCAAAAAAGTAGGAGTCTTTTTTTTAAATGTATTAACTAATTCATGAATGCTGCTTACCAAAAATATTGACACATTTTTGTCCTAACCCATCCCCGTTGTCTAAAATTTAGCACAGATTTCCAACAAGTATTTCTATGTCTGGGTTCTACAGGGTTAAAGTTCGGAAAATCCCTCTTGGACCCCCAACGATAAAACTTCCCTCTATTGAAAAGACTCTGCTACGGAAGAGGATTAGGGCCATTGTAAAAAAAAATATGTTTGAGGGTTAAGTTCTGAGAATTAAAGTCAGAATTCTTCCACTATGTCTGCACCTGTGGTTTCCGCCTGCGCTGCACAGATGAACATGACTCAGGTTTGATCCTTCCAGGCACCTGTAGTGAGACTACGGTGGCCTGTAAGGAAGGCTTCTGCTATGAAATATTACGTATTGTATGTAAAAATTAAACATTTTTACCCACAGAAACATACAAGAATGCACTTAAACACTTATTGGGGAAGTAGTCACCTTTTAGTCGTTTAATTCGCTGCTTAAGAATTTGCGCTCTGTTTATTGTTGCCACAGCGACGGCCGTCCATTACTGTCGCTGAGGCAACAGCGCAAGAGAAAGTGCTCTAGAACGTATAAAAAATGTATTTTCTGAAACAAACAAAGACAACATCACAACCTCATCAATAATAATGCATTTATATATTTATTGTATGGATTTTGTACTCTTTTTCTTGCACAACGTCAGTCCTTACAGGCACCCATACTTCTGACTTTAATCTCAGAATTCTGACTTTTTTCTCAGAATTCTGACTTTAATCTCAGAATTCTGACTTTTTTCTCAGAATTCTGACTTTAATCTCAGAACTTAACCCTCAAAAAAATTTTTTTTTTACAATGGCCCTAATCCTCTTCCGTACTCTGCCGTGTTTTTATTTATTTATTTTTTTTTTATAAAAACCTTACAAAAACACTGATTACTGACTACAAGTTGTTTTAAAGTAATATTTTAAAACAAATATACAACTGTAATTAATTTCCAATGTTTTTAGGTACTTAATATTTTCATTGACTTTTTATATTTTTGTTTTATTTGTTTTTATGAACCAAAACCATGTGTCTGAAATAATAATAATAATAATAATAATAATAATAAATAAAATAAAATAAAATAAAATAAATAAATTAAATAAATTAAATTAAATTAAATTAAAATTGAAATATAGACAGCCTCTGGGGGCCCCCCTGTAGTACCTTTGCGGACCCCACTTTGGGAACCACTGCTGTACAGTATATTTAGCCATTATAGAAGAATGGAGAGAGTGTAACAGAGGTGAGTGCAGCAGGATGGAGCAGGTGGAGGACAGTGCCAGGTGTAACGAGCGAGAATGAAGGGAAAGGTGTAAAAGACAGAGCAGTGGTTCTCAACGGCTCTGGCTTTGAGACCCAGCGTCATCCTAAAATGTCAAGCCGTCACCCAAACACAAGAAATATTTCAACAAAATCAAATGCACTGAACATGAGACGGAATAATGTCAGTTTATCGCAGTGCGCCGACACAAAAAGAACACATTTAACAAACAAGTGGCAATGCTAGAGTGAACTTTTCCCATCTACAGTCTATTAGATGCAGTTTAATTTACTTTACTTTGCTTCTGATGACCCTTTCAGAGGTAAATAGTGCTTTGCGGAGAATTAAGCAGCGCCCGCGTCAACCTTAGGTGTAACACTATCATAACTTTTTTATTCATCTTTTTTTCTTTTTTTTTTTGAGAATCACTGGTTTAGAGGCAGAGGCTCGGACAAACTGCTGAATAAAAAAATATTTTCCACAAAGTAGAAGCAGAAGAGAGAGAGTCCAGAGTTTGTTACTCCCTGATGACCCTGCTGTAATGGAATTTTATAAAAAACATAATGACGTGCAAATGTAGCCTGTCATGTTCTGTGCCCATTTATTCTGATGTCACTAAACTGAATCCACTCGCCAACCTGAGCCAAATGCAGGTAGATTTTAACACAAATAATACAAACACAACTCCTCCCACTGCCACTGTGCCTGCTTGAATTTAATGAATACCTATTGTATAACTTAACTTTAAAGCTATAGCCTGAACGTATGTTGTTTACAGTTTTGTAGAAAAGCTCACGATAACAAAACATATTCTCTAAAAATGCCCTGGCGAGCCTTTAGTGCATTCATTTTTGTGATATTCCAAAAGATTAAGACTGAAAAAGTGTTTAGTTACAATAATTCTATCATGATGGCTGCAGTGAAACAGAGCAAAGGATCATGGTCTATGTAGTTCATGTTGCTTTTTTACCATTATGCTGTCTTTTGAGTCTTGCAATATCAAAAAATGTGGAAATTAAGTTTGGATAACAAATTAAATTGGCTAATAAAGATACTCATTTGCTAGAAATACGAGCCTTGGTTGCCAGGGAGCAAAAAATTAAATGTCAAGTCCCTATCGTAGTGGCAGAAACAATAAACTACAATCAGGAACTCAATTTAAACTCTGTCAGTATTCATAGTTTTTTTTAACTCATTAATCTTTACCGAACAGACAGGAGCAGAGCTGGAGAAGTCTCTGTTCTCTGTGTTCATGACGAGCCACAAGAATGGACATACAGTTCTCTGTCATGGTTTCTTGGCAGCTTTAAATGAACATATATTAGCATGTTCAGTTACAAAATATATAGATCAATAAATAAATACCTTAAAAATAAATAAAAATCCTCACCCCAACCGCACCTCCCCGTATTTTGCTACATTTTTACGTGGCAAATCAGATAAACATTGGATACTTATTGGGTAGAGGCAAAGGTAACCATGACAGAAGGAGGTCACATGATAGAATGCTGGCTATTTATTGGTTGGAGGCAACTAAAACCATGAAACCATGACAGAGCGCTGTATGCTTGCAGCTCCATGGGGTTAAATGCTATCAGGTAATAGCTATTGATAAGTGAGGATATCAGACCAGGGGCTACCTATCTCTACCTGATAATATAACCCTGTGTGTGTTGTTGTTGTTGTTGTTGTTGTTGTTGTTGCAGGTTGTTGAGTGTGAAGCCGCCCCTCTCTCCAAAGCTCATGTGTGAGGAGCACCAGGACGAGAGGATCAACATCTTCTGTGTTTGCTGCCAGACCCCAACCTGCTGCATGTGCAAGGTGTTCGGGAGGCACAAGGACTGCGAGGTGGCCCCGCTCAGCAACATCTACGTCAGGAGGAAGGTACTCTCACTCGCTTATACATCTACGTCAGGAGAAAGGTACTCTCACTCGCTTATACATCTACGTTAGGAGGAAGGTACTCTCACTCGCTTATACATCTACGTCAGGAGGAAGGTACTCTCACTCGCTTATACATCTACGTCAGGAGGAAGGTACTCTCACTCGCTTATACATCTACGTCAGGAGGAAGGTACTCTCACTCGCTTATACATCTACGTCAGGAGGAAGGTACTCTCACTCGCTTATACATCTACGTCAGGAGGAAGGTACTCTCACTCGCTTATACATCTACGTCAGGAGGAAGGTACTCTCACTCGCTTATACATCTACGTCAGGAGGAAGGTACTCTCACTCGCTTGTACATCTACGTCAGGAAGAAGGTACTCTCACTCGCTTATACATCTACGTCAGGAGGAAGGTATTCTCACTCGCTTGTACATCTACGTCAGGAAGAAGGTACTCTCACTCGCTTATACATCTACGTCAGGAGGAAGGTACTCTCACTCGCTTGTACATCTACGTCAGGAGGAAGGTACTCTCACTCGCTTATACATCTACGTCAGGAGAAAGGTACTCTCACTCGCTTATACATCTACGTCAGGAGGAAGGTACTCTCACTCGCTTATACATCTACGTCAGGAGAAAGGTACTCTCACTCGCTTATACATCTACGTTAGGAGGAAGGTACTCTCACTCGCTTATACATCTACGTCAGGAGGAAGGTACTCTCACTCGCTTATACATCTACGTCAGGAGGAAGGTACTCTCACTCGCTTATACATCTACGTTAGGAGGAAGGTACTCTCACTCGCTTATACATCTACGTTAGGAGGAAGGTACTCTCACTCGCTTATACATCTACGTTAGGAGGAAGGTACTCTCACTCGCTTATACATCTACGTCAGGAAGAAGGTACTCTCACTCGCTTATACATCTACGTCAGGAAGAAGGTACTCTCACTCGCTTATACATCTATGTCAGGAGGAAGGTACTCTCACTTGCTTATACATCTACGTCAGGAGAAAGGTACTCTCACTCGCTTATACATCTACGTCAGGAGGAAGGTACTCTCACTCGCTTGTACATCTACGTCAGGAGGAAGGTATTCTCACTCGCTTGTACATCTACGTCAGGAGGAAGGTACTCTCACTCGCTTATACATCTACGTCAGGAGAAAGGTACTCTCACTCGCTTATACATCTACGTCAGGAGGAAGGTACTCTCACTCGCTTATACATCTACGTCAGGAGGAAGGTACTCTCACTCGCTTGTACATCTACGTCAGGAGGAAGGTACTCTCACTCGCTTATACATCTACGTCAGGAGGAAGGTACTCTCACTCGCTTATACATCTACGTCAGGAGGAAGGTACTCTCACTCGCTTGTACATCTACGTCAGGAGGAAGGTACTCTCACTCGCTTATACATCTACGTCAGGAGGAAGGTACTCTCACTCGCTTGTACATCTATGTCAGGAGGAAGGTACTCACACTCGCTTGTACATCTACGTCAGGAGGAAGGTACTCTCACTCGCTTGTACATCTACGTCAGGAGGAAGGTACTCTCACTCGCTTATACATCTACGTTAGGAGGAAGGTACTCTCACTCGCTTATACATCTACGTCAGGAGGAAGGTACTCTCACTCGCTTATACATCTACGTCAGGAGGAAGGTACTCTCACTCGCTTGTACATCTACGTCAGGAGGAAGGTACTCTCACTCGCTTATACATCTACGTTAGGAGGAAGGTACTCTCACTCGCTTATACATCTACGTCAGGAGGAAGGTACTCTCACTCGCTTATACATCTACGTCAGGAGGAAGGTACTCTCACTCGCTTATACATCTACGTCAGGAGGAAGGTACTCTCACTCGCTTGTACATCTACGTCAGGAGGAAGTCTGAAGTTTTTACTCCAGACTTTAGTTGTGTCCTGTCCGAGGCTGCTTATGGAGCAGTTGTTGACATTTCATCTTCTCTCACTGTCTCTGAGTCACTGCTCCACGATCCACACGAGTAACTCCCTCCATCCACACGAACACCAGACCTCAGTGAGAACACAACAAAAACATACATTTAACCTCAAGATACGTAAAAAAAAAGTCTTATGCTACCCCTAAACTGGATATTAATATATTTTTTATTGTATTTTATTCAGCTGATCTGAGCCACATGTGCGAGCGTGTGACTCATGTTCTAATGACAGCAGTGTGAAGTGTGTAAAGAGCATTTGAGTCAATCACAGACATGATGCAAGACAAAATGGCCACACATCACAGTTACAGCCAGAGGCTGTCTTTCTGTCTTCTGCCTGTAGTTGTTAGTACAATAAACGGCTTATTGTTGATAGACAGTGTGTAAAGTCAGGTTTGACTGAGGATGACCCTGACTTTGACTTTGAATGAGCTGACCATAAACCCTCCTCCAGCCACAGCTGCCCTGGGGCAGACTGGCAGAGGTGTGGAATTGTAATATTTTGTATATTTTGTGATGACAGTCTGAGCTGAGCGATGGCATCGCGGGGCTCGTGGCCAGCAACGACCACATCCAGGCTCTGATCTCTCAGATGGAGGACGTCTGCAGGAGCATCGAGGTACTACTACTACTACTACTACTACTACTACTACTACTAATACTACTACTACTATGCCCCAACAAATGCTCTTTTTATAAAATTAAAAACTTTAAAATTACATGATCTTGTTGACCTTGACACTGCAATTGTGATGTATAAAGCACATAACCATATGCTCCCTCACTGTATCCAAGAGAAGTTCAAACCAAGAGAGACGGGATACAACCTCAGAGGATCTAGTATTTTTCAGAAAGCAAATGTAAGGACGAGCTTAAAAAGTAGATGTATCCCTGTTAGAGGGGTTACTCTATGGAACAGTCTGGATGAAACATTAAAAGACTCCAAAACAATTTACACCTTTAAAAGAGAATTTAAGTCCAGTGTGGTGGGGAAATATGGAGAAGTGGAATGAATTGTGTAATGAAAGTTGTCAAGGTTGAAATGTCTGTGTGTGTGTGTGTGTGTGTGTGTGTGTGTGTGTGTGTGTGTGTGCGTGTGTGTGTGTGTGTGTGTGTGTGTGTGTGTGTGTGTGTGTGTGTGTGTGTGTGTGTATGTGTGTGTGTGGATGTATCTGATGTGTCAGTCTGTTTGTGTGTCTGTGTATTTGGAGGGGATCGGATGAGTGTGTATCAGTGCCATGTGACATTCCTTTGCAGTCGTGGCGACTACAGTAGCGATGGTTTCAGATGTGTTGAGTTGAGTTTGTTGATTTGCTGCCATCTTGAATGTAATGTTTTAAGCTAATAGAGTTAGGCAGAATAAGTGCTGAACTTCAGCCTAGACCCTTTCGGTCTGTGGGATGTATTGTTTCTGTTTTTTTTGTTTTTTTTTGTGTTGTTTCTTTGAGTTTGTCAACTGACTGAAGAAAATAAACTAACTAACTAATACTACTGCCATTACTAATATAGACACAACTAGTGCCTGATGCTTTGATTGCTGCTGCTGGGTATCATTAAGATGTATTGATACAGTTTTTTCTGGTGTTCTTATTTGTAATTTTTGTGCAAATGAAAACAGTTCATTAGTTACTCTTTTTTGAAACATTTGGACACCTTCATTGACAATATAGGCAACATTTTGTTTTTATATAAACATTTCATATAAATCTACGGAAGCGTATTGCGTTCACCTGAAAAAGAAAAGTTTCTGTTTTAATGAGCAAAGTTAGTTCTGTTTTTATGAGAAAAGTTCTGTTTTTATGAGAAAAGTTCTGTTTTTATGAGAAAAGTTCTGTTTTTATGAGAAAAGTTCTGTTTTTATGAGTATAAATAACTTGGGTTTTATGACAAAAGTAAATTCATGTCTATCACAACCAGTAAACGTTTAGCTCGTATTGAAGAGTTGCTCGCTAAAGAAAGGGCGTAAATGTCCCAACTACTTCCTTTAATACGGTTTTATTTTACTCTAGGCTTGAGACACTGGAGATTCTGCTTTCGTTAAGTAATATTGACGTATAATCATTAGTTTGTCGACTCTGCGCAGACATCTCAGGTCTTTGCCATTGACTTTGAATTCCTCTCCCCCCAAAAGTGGAACAAGATAATAAGGACCATTATCCACATAAAAACATAAAATTATTTTACTCGTAAAAACAGAACTTTTCTCATAAAAACAGAGCTTTTTCTCTCATAAAAACAGAACTAACTTTGCTCATTAAAACAGAAACTTTTTTTTTCAGGTGAATGCAATACGCTTCCATATAAATCAAAAAAAAAAAATTAAGAATAATTTAAGAAAAGATTTAAGAAAATAAATTATTTCGCACACATGTTTGACTTCATGGCATTTACTGCGAGTCCGACTCAGTTCCTGCTCAGATCCAGGCTGAAGCTCGGCCTCAGTGTTGTTATTATACTGTTATTACTACTACAACCACTACTACTACTTCTATTGACACCACTGTTGCATCTACTGCTACTACTACTGCTACTGCTACTGCTACTGCTACTGCTACTGCTACTGCTACTGCTACTACTGCTACTGCTGCTACTGCTACTACTACTACTACTGCTACTGCTACTGCTACTGCTACTGCTACTACTGCTACTGCTGCTACTGCTACTACTACTACTGCTACTGCTACTGCTACTGCTACTACTGCTACTGCTACTGCTACTACTGCTACTGCTACTACTACTACTGCTACTGCTGCTACTGCTACTGCTACTGCTACTACTGCTACTGCTACTACTACTACTACTGCTACTACTACTACTACTACTGCTACTGCTACTGCTACTACTGCTACTGCTACTGCTACTGCTACTACTGCTACTGCTACTACTACTACTGCTACTGCTGCTACTGCTACTGCTACTGCTACCACTGCTACTGCTACTACTACTACTACTGCTACTACTACTACTACTGCTACTGCTACTGCTACTGCTGCTACTGCTACTGGTACTGCTGCTACTGCTACCGCTACTGCTGCTACTACTACTACTACTGCTACTGCTACTGCTACTACTACTACTGCTACTGCTGCTACTGCTACTGGTACTGCTGCTACTGCTACCGCTACTGCTGCTACTGCTACCGCTACTGCTGCTACTACTACTACTACTGCTACTGCTACTGCTACTACTACTACTGCTACTGCTGCTACTACTACTGCTACTGCTACTACTGCTACTGCTACTACTACTACTACTACTACTACTACTACTGCTACTGCTACTACTGCTACTGCTACTACTGCTACTGCTACTACTACTACTACTACTACTACTGCTACTGCTACTACTGCTACTGCTACTACTACTACTACTACTGCTACTGCTGCTACTACTACTGCTACTACTACTACTACTACTGCTACTGCTACTGCTACTGCTACTACTGCTACTGCTGCTACTGCTACTACTACTACTACTACTGCTACTGCTACTGCTACTACTGCTACTGCTACTGCTGCTACTGCTACTGCTACTACTGCTACTGCTACTACTACTACTACTACTGCTACTGCTACTGCTACTGCTACTACTGCTACTGCTACTGCTACTACTGCTACTGCTACTACTACTACTGCTACTGCTGCTACTGCTACTGCTACTACTGCTACTGCTACTACTACTACTACTGCTACTACTACTACTGCTACTGCTACTGCTACTACTGCTACTGCTACTGCTGCTACTGCTACTGCTACTGCTACTACTGCTACTGCTACTACTACTACTACTGCTACTGCTACTGCTACTACTGCTACTGCTACTACTACTACTACTACTGCTACTGCTACTGCTACTGCTACTACTGCTACTGCTACTACTACTACTACTACTGCTACTACTACTACTACTGCTACTGCTACTGCTACTACTACTACTGCTACTGCTACTACTACTACTGCTACTACTGCAAAGTAACATTTATTCTCAAGTCAAGTGCATTTTCTCTAAAAAACAACTGCTGTTAACTGAAGTACTTCCTGACCCTGAGATACTTCCAGGACGACAGTGGCCGTGTCCAGGACGATGCTAAAACCCTGAGGAGGTGTAACGTCCCGCCTCTGTCTGCAGGAGAACGGGAACCGTCAGCGGGAGCGGCTGTGCCTGAGTTTCGAGGCTCTGGTGACCGTCCTGGAGCAGAGGAAGGAGGACCTGGTGAACCTCATCACCAAACACCAGGACGACAAACTGCGACACGTCCGGGCTCTGATCCGGGAGCACGGCGAACATCTGGAGACAGCTGTGACTCTGGTGGAGTCCGCCATCCGGTCCATGGACGAGCCGCACATGTCTCTGTTCGTACAGGTGAGCGCCGACGGACCGCCCCTCACCGGGACGTTTAGATCCTCCGCGGTTCGTACGGGCGCTTCCTGAAAATGCTTCAACTTTATTGTGTTGTTATCAAGGGTCAAAAAGTGCTTGAATTTTGGATGAAGTGCTTTTCGAAAAATGTAAAATTAGAAACTTAATAAAATAAATTATGTGATATAAAAATAGGGAGCAATTTTACTAGCTTCCAAAATTTCTCAACTAGACTTTTTCAAAGTGGATCCTGCTCAGAAACAATAATAAAAATCCTAAAATGTCCCTGACCTGGTCCCGGTCCTCCTCAGGCTGACACTGACTGGAGATAAACTGCTCTGTAGTTTTTAATAACTTCAGTGTCTGCTCAGGTTCAGGACATAAATTAAACTATAAAAGTTATTAAATTTAACATAGTAATAACAAAAAAGACATTTATGAGCATTTTGTCATCATATTTTTAAGAAATAGCCTATAACAGGGTTTCTGCTGGGTCTTAAAAAGTCTAGAAAAGTCTTGAATTTTAAAATCTGAATTTAAGGCCTTAAAAAGTCTTCAATTTGCAGAGATGAGTATTAGTTTTTGAATATGTTTAAACAGGTCTTAAATATGTCATGTGTATTTAATGTAACTGCCTGTGTCCACAGCTTTTTCTAAAATGCCCAATTAATTTTTTAACCTTTATTTAACCAGGAACGTCCCACTGAGATTCAGAATCTCTTTTGCAGGGGAGTCCTGGCCCCATGGGGAACCTATTGTACATGTAGTTAGTGGTAGGGAAAACCTGAAGAAACCTACGCAGACTCAGGGAGAACATGCAAACTCCACACAGAAAGGTCCCACCCGGTCCAGGAATCAAACCCGGGACCTTCTTGCTGTGAGGCAGGAGTGCTAACCACTCTGCCACCATACCACCCAAATTCTCAAAGGCGTGTTACTGTCGCTGATACGAGAGCTCAGCTTTTATCTCACCAAGAATAAAATTATCTCTGTTGTCTCGCACTTAAACAACGTGGCCACGTTTATGACTCAGCTTTTTGTGCACTGCGGGTTTAAGAAGTAGGTCTTAATTTTCTTCAACAATGGTCTTAAAAAGGTCTAAAATAGTTTTAAATTCAACTCTGCTGTAAAATATGTTTTCTAGAAGTAAACATATGTATTTTTTTTAAATATTTTTACTACAGTGTGGTAGCCTGCTGAAAAATGTATATTTTCTAAAATGCACCAGAATACTGAAAATTACACATTTTGTTCAAATTTTCGGTTCCAAATTGTTCTGTTTCATTGCGTATTGAACATGTGACATGAGTCTGGAGAAAAACACAAAAAAGGCACTGGTTGAGGCTTTGTTGGGCGTTCAGTTGCAAATATAGGTTTGTCCATCTGTAAATATATTTAGGTGCTTGAAAAGTGCTTGAATTCCTCCTGTTCACCTGCACCTGCGTGTGTTTGGGTGGAGGGAGGAAGAGAACCCTCAACCTCTGTGAGAGGCAGGAACCCTCACAGTGGCTTCATAATAAAATAATGACATTGTTGAGTGAATGCAGTTAACTTGGTTTGTATCTGCGTCACTGGAAAAAGAACCCAGCTGTTTACTTTTTATGGGAATGGCCTTTTTAAATAATGAGGTTTTATTTTCTCTCTGAGCCTTTAACAGAAACAGACTCTGGGAGCTCAGGAGGAGGACTTTTACATTCAGTAATAATAGAATTTAACTTTCTTTTCTGATTTTATGTTTCTCACAGGCGGCCAAAGACCTCCTCGAAAAGTAAG
Organism: Bostrychus sinensis; assembly: GCA_020698575.1. Classification (NCBI taxonomy): domain Eukaryota; kingdom Metazoa; phylum Chordata; class Actinopteri; order Gobiiformes; family Eleotridae; genus Bostrychus; species Bostrychus sinensis. Next base: position 31,111,319 of record CM036257.1, read on the forward strand.
TCACGCTCCAACTTATTATTATTATTATTGATTACATAGGATTAAAAAGGATTAATACAAAACTAAACCAGGACTTGACGAGTTCTGACCCAGGTTAAACTGAGCGTGGTGTTGTTCCTTCAGGATGGCGGTCTCTGCTCGGGGCCCGCAGCTGCAGAGGCTGGACTTAGGTTTTGAGAACATGAGCAGTTTCTCCATCGACACCGAGGAACTGTCAGAGCTGCTGCGGAACATCAGCTTCTGCCCCGACCCGCGCTCCTGCAGTAACTACTCCCTTTATACTTTATACTGTTTATTACACACCGCTTATAACTGTTTATTACACACCGCTCACTGTTTATTACACACCGCTTATAACTGTTTATTACACACCGCTCACTGTTTATTACACACCGCTTATAACTGTTTATTACACACCGCTCACTGTTTATTACACACCGCTTATAACTGTTTATTACACACCGCTCACTGTTTATTGCACACCGCTTATAACTGTTTATTACACACCGCTTATAACTGTTTATTACACACCGCTCACTGTTTATTGCACACCGCTTATAACTGTTTATTACACACCGCTTATAACTGTTTATTACACACCGCTCACTGTTTATTACACACCGCTTATAACTGTTTATTACACACCGCTCACTGTTTATTACACACCGCTTATAACTGTTTATTACACACCGCTCACTGTTTATTACACACCGCTTATAACTGTTTATTACACACCGCTCACTGTTTATTACACACCGCTTATAACTGTTTATTACACACCGCTTATAACTGTTTATTACACACCGCTCACTGTTTATTACACACTGCTTATAACTGTTTATTACACACCGCTCACTGTTTATTACACACCGCTTATAACTGTTTATTACACAGCGCTTATAACTGTTTATTACACACCGCTCACTGTTTATTACACACCGCTTATAACTGTTTATTACACACCGCTCACTGTTTATTACACACCGCTTATAACTGTTTATTACACACCGCTCACTGTTTATTACACACCGCTTATAACTGTTTATTACACACCGCTCACTGTTTATTACACACCGCTTATAACTGTTTATTACACACCGCTTATAACTGTTTATTACACACCGCTCACTGTTTATTACACACCGCTTATAACTGTTTATTACACACCGCTTATAACTGTTTATTACACACCGCTCACTGTTTATTACACACCGCTTATAACTGTTTATTACACACCGCTCACTGTTTATTACACACCGCTTATAACTGTTTATTACACACCGCTCATAACTGTTTATTACACACCACTCACTAACTGTTTATTACACACCGCTTATAACTGTTTATTACACACCGCTTATAACTGTTTATTACACAGCGCTTATAACTGTTTATTACACACCGCTTATAACTGTTTATTACACACCACTCACTGTTTATTACACACCGCTTATAACTGTTTATTACACACCGCTCACTAACTGTTTATTACACACCGCTCATAACTGTTTATTACACACCGCTCACTAACTGTTTATTACACACCGCTCATAACTGTTTATTACACACCGCTCATAACTGTTTATTACACGCCGCTCACTAACTGTTTATTACACACCGCTCATAACTGTTTATTACACACCGCTCATAACTGTTTATTACACACCGCTCACTAACTGTTTATTACACGCCGCTCACTAACTGTTTATTACACGCCGCTCACTAACTGTTTATTACACGCCGCTCACTGTTTATTACACACCACTCATAACTGTTTATTACACACCGCTCACTAACTGTTTATTACACAGCGCTTATAACTGTTTATTACACACCACTCACTAACTGTTTATTACACACTGCTTATAACTGTTTATTACACACCGCTTATAACTGTTTATTACACACCGCTTATAACTGTTTATTACACACCGCTCACTGTTTATTACACACCGCTCACTGTTTATTACACACCGCTCATAACTGTTTATTACACACCGCTCACTGTTTATTACACACCGCTCACTGTTTATTACACACCGCTCATAACTGTTTATTACACACCGCTCATAACTGTTTATTACACACCACTTATAACTGTTTATTACACACCACTCACTGTTTATTACACACCGCTTATAACTGTTTATTACACACCGCTTATAACTGTTTATTACACAGCGCTTATAACTGTTTATTACACACCGCTTATAACTGTTTATTACACACCACTCACTGTTTATTACACACCGCTTATAACTGTTTATTACACACCGCTCATAACTGTTTATTACACACCGCTCATAACTGTTTATTACACACCGCTCATAACTGTTTATTACACGCCGCTCACTAACTGTTTATTACACGCCGCTCACTAACTGTTTATTACACGCCGCTCACTAACTGTTTATTACACGCCGCTCACTGTTTATTACACACCACTCATAACTGTTTATTACACACCGCTCACTAACTGTTTATTACACACCGCTCATAACTGTTTATTACACACCGCTCACTAACTGTTTATTACACGCCGCTCACTAACTGTTTATTACACGCCGCTCACTGTTTATTACACACCACTCATAACTGTTTATTACACACCGCTCATAACTGTTTATTACACGCCGCTCACTAACTGTTTATTACACGCCGCTCACTAACTGTTTATTACACGCCGCTCACTAACTGTTTATTACACGCCGCTCACTGTTTATTACACACCACTCATAACTGTTTATTACACACCGCTCACTAACTGTTTATTACACACCGCTCATAACTGTTTATTACACACCGCTCACTAACTGTTTATTACACGCCGCTCACTAACTGTTTATTACACGCCGCTCACTGTTTATTACACACCACTCATAACTGTTTATTACACACCGCTCATAACTGTTTATTACACACCGCTCACTAACTGTTTATTACACACCGCTCATAACTGTTTATTACACGCCGCTCACTGTTTATTACACACCACTCATAACTGTTTATTACACACCGCTCACTAACTGTTTATTACACACCGCTCATAACTGTTTATTACACGCCGCTCACTAACTGTTTATTACACACCGCTCACTAACTGTTTATTACACACCGCTCATAACTGTTTATTACACGCCGCTCACTAACTGTTTATTACACACCGCTCACTAACTGTTTATTACACACCGCTCATAACTGTTTATTACACGCCGCTCACTAACTGTTTATTACACACTGCTCATAACTGTTTATTACACACCACTCATAACTGTTTATTACACACCGCTCACTAACTGTTTATTACACACCGCTCATAACTGTTTATTACACGCCGCTCACTAACTGTTTATTACACACCGCTCACTAACTGTTTATTACACACCGCTCATAACTGTTTATTACACGCCGCTCACTAACTGTTTATTACACACCGCTCATAACTGTTTATTACACACCACTCATAACTGTTTATTACACACCGCTCACTAACTGTTTATTACACACCGCTCATAACTGTTTATTACACACCACTCATAACTGTTTATTACACACCGCTCATAACACTCATTAGAAGCACTCCGTAGGTCACTCACCTGAGACAAACCCCAAAACGCCCGGCTCTAGCTCAGAAAGATCCATCAAATCTGAGAACGCACTGCTGACAGAGAAACCTCACCTTCATTTGGTTTTATTTGCAGTGTAGCTACGTTTGTTGCTGTGCAGTCTCCAGTTTCATCTGTACCTCCTTGATTTAGAACCAAATATAACGTTTATATAAAAAATTATAAATAGGCTTTATTACAATGCTATTTTTGTATTTAATCTGTGCGACTAAAACATGTACAGTGCTTATTTCTGTCAGAGAAATATTGATCATTTCCACTTTAACAGCAGCTGCTGTTTGTGTCAGACTCAGCTCACACTGGACACAGATGGATTTATAAAAACTGCAGGCTGCAGAATGGGGATAACACTATTTTAAATATATTTATTAAATATATTTATTATGACTGCAAATGATGCAGCAATGACACTGGATAAATGCCATATTAGCAGCTAATGAATATGCAGGAAAACTCGGTCCATTCACGCCTCGTTGGTGCTTTGTTCACCTGAGAGACCAGAAACCGAGACATTAGAGACTTCTGCTGTGTAAAGTCTATATTCATTCAGAGAACAGTGTTTGTGGGCTGCAGCTGGAGCTGGAGCTGGAGCTGGAGCTGGAGCTGGAGCTGAAGCTGCAGATGCTAAAGCAAAAGCTGGAGAAGTAAAAACTCACACCAGATGTCATTAAAGGAACGGTCCATATTTGATAACTGTTATAATCCTGGCTTTGTGCTAACTTCAACCCAGAGTGAAGAGGCTCTTTGCTGTCTCAGTCAGATCAGTGTACTCTGTAACTGTAGTAACCCCCAGGACCCCTCACGCCTTAGTCGTGCCTGTTTAAAAACCAAATGCAGTAATATTTAGCTATTTGTAAAATATGTGACCATTGTGAAAATTGCTGGGGCCCGGATCCAAGCCTGGGAGCCTGAGTTAGAAGCTCTGATGGTAAAATTAGCCCCATCTCCCAAGAGTAAAGAACCTTTTTTTAAAAATCCTGGATCCAGATGGTGATCCGGATCACCCCCAAATGGAATCACTTATTCCATTTCTGACATTTCCTGAAAATTTCATCGAAATCCATCCATAAGTTTTGGAGTTATGTTGCTAACAAATAAACACATAACCAAAAACATAACCCCCACCTTTGTCAGAGGTAATAAGCACACGCTCGAGACGGTCCCACCAAAAACAACACAAAGTATTCCATTATATATTAAAGTAAACCAGTGGTTCCCATGGCCCCCTGGTGGTCCACAAAGGTACTTTTGTATCCAGATTTAAATGATTTTATAAGGTTGACTGTTGTGTGATGTTGGTGCCTCTTGGCCAGGTCTCACTCAAAAAAGAGATTTTATCTGAAGGGACTTCCTGGTAAAATAAAAGTTAAATAAAATAAAAATAAAAACCATGATAAACAAATTGACATCTTTAGTTGTTCCAGCTCTGTCTGAACCCTGTTCTCTCAGCACAGTCCCACAGAGCATCAGAGAACTTTACCCTTTTATAATAAAAAATGTATAATAATCAATTATACCCATAATAATTCAGTTGGAAAATGCTCTCACTGCTGTCTCTTTAGGATCTGTGAACCTCGATGATGAAGAGGATGAAGATGATGAAGAGGAGACCGAGTCTGAACCTGACTGTCCCAGGATTTAACCCAAACCTCGCTCTCATTAAAGACACAGGACAGGTTTCTGAGACGTTACCTGAGGGCAGCTCTGCTCTTTCCTTTGTCTCAGCTCGGTTTTTCTGTGGAGGTGCGTTTGATTTTCAGGTGCGTTTGATTTTCAGGTGCGTTTGATTTTCAGGTGCGTTTGATTTTCAGGTGCGTTTGATTTTCAGGTGCGTTTGATTTTCAGGTGCATTTGATTTTCAGGTGCGTTTGATTTTCAGGTGTTTGTTGTTTCTCAGACATCATCTTTTATTCATGGCTGCTTATTTTGACAGCGAGCACATAAATAGTTAATCAGATTCACCTCCGGGGACTAAACCACAGCGTCACAAACAACGTCCTCTCTGTCCACAGCCACCACACGCTGTGTTCTTCTTTACTTCTGTCCTGTGGTAGTACTTCTGTCCTGTGGTAGTACTTCTGTCTGGTTGTAGTACTTCTGTCTGGTTGTAGTACTTCTGTCTGGTTGTAGTACTTCTGTCTGGTTGTAGTACTTCTGTCTGGTTGTAGTACTTCTGTCTGGTTGTAGTACTTCTGTCTGGTTGTAGTACTTCTGTCTGGTTGTAGTACTTCTGTCTGGTTGTAGTACTTCTGTCTGCAAAATCCCTCACATTTAACACATTCATGAGTTCTCAGTATTGTGCAAAATACTTTTACTTTTTTTTACTCACAAGTACATTTTATACTTTTACTAAAGTAGAAGTTTTATGTGATACTTTTCCCTGAGTAAAGAAAAGGTGGAGATGTTTTTGTTTGTGTGTTGTTTATCCTCTGACAGAGGAATGAACAGAATAATCATCATTTTAATGTGAGTCAATGGGAGTTAAACGACTTTGTGAGTGTTTTAGTGTTTTTTGTTTTTCCAGTTTTGACGCTGAAATTCTAAAATAAATTTATTAATGAACATCTTTTTTTTAACTTCATTTATTTTGAGACATGCATTATCCATATTTTTAGGCAAATAAACATTTATACTTCACTCATCACCAAAAATAACTAATAATAATAATAATAATAATAAATAAATAAATAAATAAATAAATAAATACATAATAAAATAATAATAATGATAATAATAATAATAATAAAAAAAACATAAAAAAAACTATTCCACTTCAGGAATGTTACACTTTTCCTTTGTCAAATATCATCACCCTAACATAAGAAATGCCAAAATGAGAGCAGAAAATACATTTGAAAAACCCTAAAAGGAGCCAGGGCTGAGGGTTAAACACGTGTGGTGGTATCTATATTTTGTATTTCTAAGCAAACCATTTATTTATCTTTTTCCTTGGGGTTTGTGTGAATGTGGAGCGAGCCTGGGCGGGACAGTGGTCAGTGAGTCACAGGACACACACAACACATTCATTCAACAAAAAACAAAGTGAAAAATGTCTTCTTTTTCAACTCTCCCACTCCAGAGTCCAGCTCAGAGACGTCAGCTCGGTTTAAATCCGTCCTCTTGTCTTGTGTCCGGTGAAAGAATTCCTTACGTAAAGGATTCCCCTCAGCGCTGCCTCCAGAAAAAAACATAAAACCAGGATTATTCCCCAAATACACAGCTCTCCTGAGATTTAAACAGAATAAAGACACAGGAAGCGCTGTAATCTGAGCTGAAAAGGCTGGGATCATGCGTGTTTCTGTTCAGCTCCGTGTGTGTGGTTCTCAGACCTGGACTCAGAGAGGACTGTGGGTAATTTTAGCTCTGAACGCTCACAGAGATTTGGTTTTGTCAGCGGAGGATAACGATAAAGAATGGAAGATATTTTCTAACAGAGATCTGTGAAGTGATAAAAAAACTGCTTACACCGGCACAGTGGTTCTCAAACTGTGGTACAGGTCCCACAGGTGGTACGCGGACTTCTCCTGCTGGGACTCAGGAGTCTTTCAGGAGCCACATTTATTCCTGTTTTAGTCACCGACTTGTTTAGACCTGGTTTAGATCCTGTTTAGCCAGGTTTGGTTCTGTTTTATTCCCAGTTTGGACCTTAGTTTCTCCTGGGTTAGTCCTGGTTTAGTCCTGGTTTAGTCCTGGTTTAGTCCTGGTTTAGACCTGGTTTAGCCCTGGTTTAGACCTGGTTTAGCCCTGGTTTAGTCCTGGTTTAGACCTGGTTTAGCCCTGGTTTAGCCCTGGTTTAGTCCTGGTTTAGCCCTGGTTTAGGCCTGGTTTAGTCCTGGTTTAGTCCTGGTTTAGCCCTGGTTTAGTCCTGGTTTAGACCTGGTTTAGCCCTGGTTTAGTCCTGGTTTAGACCTGGTTTAGCCCTGGTTTAGCCCTGGTTTAGCCCTGGTTTAGTCCTGGTTTAGCCCTGGTTTAGTCCTGGTTTAGCCCTGGTTTAGCCCTGGTTTAGTCCTGGTTTAGACCTGGTTTAGTCCTGGTTTAGACCTGGTTTAGCCCTGGTTTAGTCCTGGTTTAGACCTGGTTTAGCCCTGGTTTAGTCCTGGTTTAGTCCTGGTTTAGTCCTGGTTTAGCCCTGGTTTAGTCCTGGTTTAGCCCTGGTTTAGCCCTGGTTTAGCCCTGGTTTAGTCCTGGTTTAGACCTGGTTTAGTCCTGGTTTAGACCTGGTTTAGCCCTGGTTTAGTCCTGGTTTAGACCTGGTTTAGCCCTGGTTTAGCCCTGGTTTAGTCCTGGTTTAGTCCTGGTTTAGCCCTGGTTTAGACCTGGTTTAGCCCTGGTTTAGTCCTGGTTTAGTCCTGGTTTAGTCCTGGTTTAGTCCTGGTTTAGTCCTGGTTTAGTCCTGGTTTAGTCCTGGTTTAGTCCTGGTTTAGACCTGGTTTAGTCCTGGTTTAGTCCTGGTTTAGTCCTGGTTTAGTCCTGGTTTAGACCTGGTTTAGCCCTGGTTTAGTCCTGGTTTAGTCCTGGTTTAGTCCTGGTTTAGCCCTGGTTTAGTCCTGGTTTAGACCTGGTTTAGTCCTGGTTTAGCCCTGGTTTAGTCCTGGTTTAGCCCTGGTTTAGCCCTGGTTTAGACCTGGTTTAGTCCTGGTTTAGACCTGGTTTAGTCCTGGTTTAGTCCTGGTTTAGACCTGGTTTAGTCCTGGTTTAGGCTCATTTTTGTCCATTTAAGAAGGTCAGGTCGTCCGTTTCTCTCTTTGTGCTCAAACTCTTCATAAAAATGCAGTTTTCTGCCATTTACATTGTGTGATAAAACATTTTTTGCCACTGAACGTTTGTCTTTTGTTCTGTCGTCTTCCTGTTGTGTGAACAGAAGTAAAGTCTGAGTGTTCCATCCATCCATCCATCCATCTTCTTCCGCTTTATCCGGGACCGGGTCGCGGAGGCAGCAGTCTAAGCAGAGATGCCCAGACTTCCCTTTCCACAGACACTTCCTCCAGCTCTACCGGGGGCACCCCAAGGCGTTCCCAAGCCAGCCGAGAGACGTAGTCCCTCCAGCGTGTCCTAGGTCTTCCCCGGGGCCTCCTCCCAGTGGGACATGCCCGGAACACCTCCCCAGGGAGGCGACCAGGAGGCATCCGAAACAGATGCCCGAGCCACCTCAGCTGGCTCCTCTCGATGTGGAGGAGCAGCGGCTCTACTCCGAGCTCCTCCCGTGTGACCGAGCTCCTCACCTTATCTCTAAGGGAGCGCCCAGCCACCCTGCGGAGGAAACTCATTTCGGCCGCTTGTATCCGGGATCTTGTCCTTTCGGTCATGACCCAAAGCTCATGACCATAGGTGAGAGTAGGAACGTAGATCGACCGGTAAATCGAGAGCTTCGCCTTTCGGCTCAGCTCCTTCTTCACCACAACAGACCGATACAACGACCGCATTACTGCAGACGCTGCACCGATCCGTCTGTCAATCTCAGCGCCATCCTTCCCTCACTCGTGAACAAGACCCCGAGATACTTGAACTCCTCCACTTGAGGCAGGAACTCTCCCCCAACCTGGAGAGGGCAAACCACCCTTTTCCGGTCGAGAACCATGGCCTCGGACTTGGAGGAGCTGATTCTCATCCCAGCCGCTTCACACTCGGCTGCAAACCGCCCCAGCACATGCTGAAGGTCCTGGCTTGATGAAGCCAACAGGACAACATCATCCGCAAAAAGCAGAGATGAAATCCTGTGGTTCCCAAACCAGACTCCCTCCGGCCCCTGGCTGCGCCTAGAAATTCTGTCCATAAAAGTTATGAACAGAACCGGTGACAAAGGGCAGCCCTGCCGGAGTCCAACATGCACTGGGAACAGGTCTGACTTACAACCGGCAATGCGAACCAAACTCCTGCTCTGTTCGTACAGGGACCGGACAGCCCTTAGCAAAGGGCCTCGGACCCCGTACTCCCAGAGCACCCCCCACAGGATACCACGAGGGACACGGTCGAATGCCTTCTCCAAATCCACAAAACACATGTGGACAGGTTGGGCGAACTCCCACGAACCCTCAAGCACCCTATGGAGGGTATAGAGCTGGTCCACTGTTCCACGACCGGGGCGAAAACCGCATTGTTCCTCCTGAATCCGAGGTTCGACTATCGGCCGAATTCTCCTCTCCAGTACCCTGGAATAGACTTTCCCGGGGAGGCTGAGAAGTGTGATCCCCCTATAGTTGGAACACACCCTCCGGTCCCCCTTCTTAAAAAGAGGAACCACCACCCCGGTCTGCCAGTCCAGAGGTACTGTCCCCGACCGCCACGCGATGCTGCAAAGACGTGTCAGCCACGACAGCCCCACAACATCCAGAGACTTAAGGTACTCAGGGCGGATCTCATCCACCCCCGGTGCCTTGCCACCGAGGAGCTTTTTAACCACCTCGGTGACTTCAGCTTGGGTGATGAAAGAGTCCACCTCTGAGTCCCCAGCCTCTGCTTCCTCAACGGAAGGCGTGTCGGTGGGATTGAGGAGATCCTCGAAGTATTCCTTCCACCGCCCGACAACATCCCCAGTCGAGGTCAACAGCTCCCCACCTCCACTGTAAACAGTGTTAGCGAAGCACTGCTTCCCCCTCCTGAGGCGCCGGACAGTTTGCCAGAATTTCTTCGAGGCCGACCGATAGTCCTCCTCCATGGCCTCCCCGAACTCCTCCCAGACCCGAGTTTTTGCCTCCACAACTGCCCGGGCAGCAGCACGCTTGGCCTGCCGGTACCCGTCGGCTGCCTCGGGAGTCCCACGAGCCAGCAAAGCTTGATAGGACTCCTTCTTCAGCCTGACGGCATCCCTTACTTCCGGTGTCCACCACCGGGTTCGGGGATTGCCGCCACGACAGGCACCAGAGACCTTACGGCCACAGCTCCGAACAGCCGCACCGACAATAGAGGTAGAGAACATGGCCCACTCGGACTCAATATCTCCAGCCTCCCCCGGAATCTGGTTGAAGCTCTCCCGGAGGTGGGAGTTGAAGACCCCTCTGACAGGAGGTTCAGCCAGACGTTCCCAACAGACCCTCACAATACGTTTGGGCCTGCCGAGTCTGTCCGGCCTCCTCCTCCGCCAGCGGATCCAACTCACCACCAGGTGGTGATCAGTTGACAGCTCAGCCCCTCTCTTCACCCGAGTGTCCAAGACACACGGCCGAAGGTCCGATGACACGACTACAAAGTCGATCATCGACCTCCGGCCTAGGGTGTCCTGGTGCCACGTGCACTGATGGACACCCTTGTGCTTGAACATGGTGTTCGTTATGGACAAACTGTGACTAGCACAGAAGTCCAATAACAAAACACCACTCGGGTTCAGATCGGGGAGGCCGTTCCTCCCAATCACGCCCCTCCAGGTATCACTGTCATTGCCCACGTGGGCATTGAAGTCTCCCAGCAGAACAATGGAGTCCCCAGTCGGAGCACCTTCCAGCACCCCTCCCAGGGACTCCAAGAAGGCCGGGTACTCTGCACTGCTGTTCGGCCCGTAAGCCGAAACCACAGTGAGAGACCTGTCCCCCACCCGGAGGCGCAGGGACACGACCCTCTCGTTCACCGGGGTAAACTCCAACACATGGCGGCTGAGCTGGGGGGCTATGAGCAAGCCCACACCGGCCCGCCGCCTCTCACCGCGGGCAACTCCAGAGTGGCGGAGAGTCCAGCCCCTCTCAAGGAGCTGGGTTTCGGAGCCCAAGCTGTGCGTGGAGGTGAGCCCGACTATATCTAGCCGGTATCTCTCAACCTCCCGCACAAGCTCAGGCTCCTTCCCCCCCAGCGAGGTGACATTCCATGTCCCCAGAGCTAGTTTCTGTGTCCATGGATTGGGTCGTCGAGGCACCCGCCTCTGACTGCCGCCCAAATCACATAGCACCGGCCCCTTATGGTCCTTCCTGCGGGTGGTGGGCCTACGGGAAGGCGGTCCCACGTAGCCTTTTCGGGCTTGGCCCGGCCGGGTCCCGTGGGAGGAGACCCGGCCACCAGGCGCTCGCCTGCGAGCCCCAACCCCAGGCCTGGCTCCAGGGTGGGGCCCCGGTGACGCCAATCCGGGCGACGTAACGGACCTTGTATTTTTACTCATCATAATGGGCTTCTGAAGTCTGAGTGTTGTTATTTCAAATACTGTGACATTTTTATTCATAACTTGTGCAGATTTGCAAACAAAACAAATCTGAAGAAGGCGCTGCACAAGGTTTTCTTTTCTCATTTAGAAGTTCTCCTTAAAGTATTTTATTTTGAAACAGCAACACAGGAAAACAAATCTCCTGCATGTGGTGCATGATACACAAACGTTAGCTTGGCTTCTGCGCCACATGTTCACTGCATTAGGCTTTGTCATCATTACAGCCTCTGTTTAACAGCTTCATAACACTTTTACACTCACAAAGGCAAACGATTCCAAGGCGTTTCTCAGCTTTTATGAGCTGTTTATTATTTACTTACAAACAAAAATGACATCAAAGGTCAACTATTGAAGCCTTTCTCTAACATATTATTATTATTTGTCAGAGAGCGAGCTCCTGCAGCAGAGCTCAGCTCAGATCCAGACTCTGAGAGGCTTTAAGTCAAACTGCAGTTCATTAAAACTCAGCTAAAACCATGTTGCTCAGTAAACTTCAGTCCAACAACTCCTCAGCTGCAGATTCTTACTGTCACCGTGAACCACAGACCCTCAAAATACAGACGATTAACAGCTTTTACAATAAATCTAATCTTATTTATAAACTACTATTGAAGGAACTCATTCATGTCTTTGACCCAAAGGCGTAACAATTCTAATTATTAACATAACAGAGCTCGTTTAAAATCATTTCTACCAATTCCTCGTCTCCAGTTCTGTTCATGTTTGTTCGAGGGGGAGATCGTTTAAAACTGACGCTGCAGAGAAAACTTTTTACTTTCAGAACCTGCAGCCCGCTGTGTTTCCAGAACTGAATGAGGAGATTAACTTCACTCCTTTCTTATAGCAGACTGCTTTTTTATTGAATTATGTTTTGTTTTTGTTTTTTTATTTGTTTTTTTTTGTTTTTTTGCACTTGAAAAATGTTTGCTGCACATCTTTAAATAACGTGTGATCTGTGCACCAAAAAGTGTCGCCTGTAGACGTCTGAGCGTGTGAAGCCTGTGATGTCACTTCCTCTCCACTCAGCTGCTGTCACACAGACAGAGACAGAGCTGGAAATGACTCCTGAAGAAGGAAGTTTGTTGACCTACGCCTGGGTCGAAGTCAAACCCAGCACGATATGACTTTAAAAACATAAAGCCACATGAAATAAAGGCTTTTTAAACTTCAGGCGTATGAAGAGTGCCTGTTTTTTCTTTCTTTTTTGCAAGTTCTTTGTTTCCAAACACCAACCTTCAATACAGAAGTGATAAAAACTTCCTGAGAACTTTGCATCCTTTCTTTTTTCTGTCCATGTTCGTGTTTGTCCTGTGAGGAGAGAACCCACAGTAAAACCACGGTGAGCTGCATTATTTGAAGTTATTCCAAATATCGCGTCCTAATCTGACTTCTGATATGTGAGAATTGCTCATAAAGGCGTTGTATAATAAAGTTTATGCAACAAAGTTTGCCAGTATACGGATCCACCCACAGATGAGTCACTGGACCAGAGGCTGTTTCTGTTTAAACCATTGTCACCGATTCACCGCAGATGACGAATCAGTTTGGACTCAGCAACTTCATCTGAAAATACACACGCGCCGTTATCTGTGCAAAGAAAAACACGCAAACCCACAGAGCAGCTCCCAGACGACAGAGGAGCGGCAGCCATTTTCACACAGCTCACGCTTCGTTTCTGTTATTTGCAGTCTGTTTAAGTGAAGTACAGTCATTTTTCCATTATTTTTATTACTTTATATGGATGTACAGAGCCACATTAAAGGTTCTGTAAGCAGCAGCAGCGCTCTACTGGTTTAAAACGGTACTGCAGTGTAAATCTAAACAAAGGTCTGTGTCTGTTTCTGCTTTTCTGATTGGACGCTGGGTGATGCAGTTTCAGAATAAAAACTGTAAACATAAACAACTTGGGCGTTACGTGTAATATTTTTAAATTGTGAATAAATCCCTTGCTCGGCCTTTTTTGGTTTGCGGTGGCAGATGGAACGTCAGAAGCTCGGCTGTGTTCAGGATGAGCTGAGTTCAGATGAAACCTCGCTCCTGAAGATTCTGTCGGCCTCAGCTGAGAAAGCCAGAACAAAGTTAATCTGTTTATTTCTCCTGCAGAGAGCATTAAACTGATGGAACACACGACCTTTACCCTGAGGGGACAGAGACGCTGAAGAAAATGTCTGCACTTCATCGACTGAGTTTTCATTAACTTTGTTTGAACACAGCTCTGTAATGTGAATTACAGTTTGATACATTTTTGTTTTGCCTTAATCTCATCCTTGTTTGTTTTATAAAAGTGAAGGACTCAGCTGTGCCCTTGTCATCAGTAAAACTAATATTAGATTTAAACATTTACCTCAGATCTGGGACATGTGGGTAGTGTTTATGAAATATAAAAAATATATACTGCTCATAACTCCTTTAATGCAACTTAATATTAATATGAACCTGTTTTTATTTCTGGGGGAAGTTATGGAGGATCATAACTCAGCTGCTGATAGATGAGCTAATGGACAACCGTCCTGACTCATGTCGGCTGTCCGTCCTGGGACAGGAGCTCTCCTTCAGTGTGGTTTCCATAAGGAAGGAGGAGGGTCTAAGGACAGGAGAGTCCTGGGTCTGTGTTAAGTTCAGTGTAGTTGTTAGATTTCTCTCTGTCCCCAGTATTGCTGCATGCTGCTGTTGTGTCCTTGAGCAAGACCAGGGTTGACGTGATTCATGTAACCTCTGACGTGGTTAGGTCTGTACATCTGAGTTAAACCCGTAGATAAAATACATTTTCATTCTTTAAACTTCTTACTCTTCAAAAATGATGTTAACTAAAGTTTTTAGGAAGAGGTCAAATGGAAAACTCTACAGCCAACAGTGTTTTACTTTAAATATTTTATTAGAAAATATAAATGGCAAAGCATTATTTCTCATTTGCTAAAACAAAAACAAAGTATTTTTTATTTTCTGCAGTTTTTCTGATAGTTTCCATGCTACGGTCTGTACAGTACAGAGGAACGAGCTCCAGCTCAAAGGAAAAAAGAAATAAATCTTAATAAATACAGCAGCGTTTAACAAAATTAAACACAGAAACTAATTTTCTGTTATTTGTCAGATAATTCATGGTTGTGTTCCAGGGCATGCCCACAGTGGGAGTCAGAGGCGGAAAATAAAAATAATACTTAAAGAGGCTATATTCTGCTTTTATTCACTTTTTTAAACCAAACAGCAGCAGGTTTTACAGCCTTTAATAAACATTATGTGGCTCAAAAAGAAAGAACTCTACTGGTGCCATAAAGAAACTGGGAGAAGAGACCAGCAGAGGGCAGCAGAGGGCAGGCTGCCACATAGAAACAGAGGAAAAAGATTTTTATTTCTTTAAACTTTTTATTTTCCTCCCAAAGTAAAAATGTCTGTGATTAATCAGAGGAACCAGAGCTGTGATAAATGACTGAGAGCAGAGTGGATGTAGAGGGCTTGTTCGTTGATTGGTCAGTGCTTCCTGGGAGTGGGCGGGGCTTTGTGATGGAACCGAGCGTTCTGAGGCCTCAGAAACTCAGAAACTTAAACAGAACACAACTTCAGGTCTGTTTCTGATGAGGAACAACATTAGAACATGGGAGAAAGTGAGGAGAAGGACGTTTTGCAGAATATATCCTCTTTAAATACAGTTTTCAAGCCAATTTTACTTTTAAAGTGAACTCTAATTTTATATCATCAGTCAAGTAATATATTTCCTAAGAACTTCTAATTCTACTTCAGTAACATTACTAATTTTAGCACCACCTCTGTCTAGATTTTCTGACTCTGAACTACAGCAGCAGCTCAGCAAACATTTCTACAGAAGGCTTTTCTCAGTGTGGCCTTTACTGAAGCTAAAGTTACGTAGAAGAGACATTTTTTCAGCATAATTTAACAACTTTGGGCCCCATCTGCGCTCAGGGGCCGTTACAGAGAGATGGAGCCACACTCTCCAGACTACTCCACTAAAACAGCCGTTCCGTAGCCACAGCTGACTCATTTCTTTCGTCTTTTGCAGTTTGTCGGGGTTTAGTCTGACAGAGGTGGCACGTGTGGTTTGTGAGTAAAACAAACAGAAAAAGAAGGCGGGGCTTTAAACTTTGAACCAGTCCTGCGCGGCCTCTCGCGGTGCGTTCACTTGCCGACCTCGTCCAGGACTTTGCGGTTGAGCAGCGCCTGCTCCCTCTGACTCTCCAGCTTGGCCATGTGGATCATGTTCCTGAGGAGGTGGAAGGTCAGGTCGATGGAGAGAGGAGGCTCGGCTCTCCGGGCCTTCAGCGCGCCCCTGAACGCCTCCTCCGCCTGCTGCTCCTCCTGCTCCTCGTCGTCGCGGGCGCCGGAGTGTCCCAGGGCCAGTGAAGCGTCCGCGGGGTGGCCCCTCCTCTGCAGCAGCCTCAGGAGGTGCACCGTCAGAGGGGACTCCACCAGGGAGAGCAGGGCCGGAGGTCTGGAGGCCGCGGAGGAGGAGGAGGAGAGGAGGACGGAGGAGACCAGGAGGAGGAGCACGGACACCGACTTCATCCTGAGATAAAGAACAGACAAAACCAAAGCATAATGAACTAAACTGAGCACAGAGTTGTTTTAGAATCACACTGTCCTCCTCTGCTCTGTTCCCTTCAGAGGAGTCCACAGTGAATCCTCTGCATCCTCTTCTCTCTCACCAACTAACTTCCTTTTGGTTTTTAAATTCTTTTTATTGAGTTTTTGAGTCAATTTATACACAATCTTCCCACAAAAAGTAGAATACATGACTGGTTTAAGAACATTTCCAACAAAGAACAAACGTCACATCATGTCCAATATTTCGGAAATGTCCAAACTGCGGGAGGACACACCAACTAACTTCCTGTCCTCTGTCTCTGCGTCCAGAAACCTCCTCTCTGGTCTTCCTCTGGGCCTCCAGCTCTAACCTCAGCCTCCTCTGTACCCAGTTCACTGTCCCTCTGATGGACTCATGCACTGATCCTGTCCATCCTCGTCATGAGCACAGAGAACAGAAACATCTCAAATGTAAAATAACTTTAAAATCATTTAGTGATCCACTGCTCCACACATTTTGTTTCTGTAGAAAAACGTCTTAATTAAAAACGACTGAAGTTAAACTTGAACACACAAACAGTGAAACAGAGTTGTTACTGAGCCCTGGAGTAGTCACAACAAAAGGTTTAAACAGAAGTCATCTGGACTTGGTTTTTAAAGTTGAAGACCTTTCTGCTTCATCCAAGACGTTTTGTCAGTTCTGAAGTTAAACTGCTGAGAGCTGGGTTTCTGACCTGAAACTTAACTCTGTTGGTTTAAAAAAGCTGAAAGGCTTCAGCAGTTTTGGGTCAGTTAAAAGTCCTTTGTCCTTAAACCGTGGTATAGCTCAGTAGGTAGAGCTGCGACTTGAATACAGGGCAACTACAGCCTGCCTCAGCGTCCTGGGTTTGAGTCCAACTCTTTGCTGAATGTCTCTCCCCTGTGATTTCCTGTCACTACTCCACTGTGTACCGGCCAATAAAGACTGAACATGACCAGTAACTGTCCTTGTCCTTTGTCCTCTGCAGGACTGAGGGGACAGTCGTTACTCTCCTGAAAAGTGGCTCTAATGTTCATCGAGTGAGACATCAGAACGAGCAGACCGATGTTCCTCAGGTGGGTTTAGTTTCAGGTCTAAAACTCACACAAACCCAGCTCTCAGCAGTTTCATTCAGAACTGACTCCGCCTCTTGGATAAGTCTGAACCATCTTTAACTTTAATAATGTATTGGATTTATACAGCGCCTTTTTAGAAACTTAAAGCGATTTACACTGCAGTCACACTCAGAGCTACCTCTGTGCCACCGCTGCCCTGGGGCAGACTGACAGAAGTGTGGCTGTCAATCTGTGTCTACGGCCCCTCTGACCGCCACCAAACACTCACTGACACATTCACACAGGGCAGGGCACGTCCTGCGACTGCGACAATGTCAGTAACGGGGCTCGAAGTCACAGCTAAAAACACACTTACTCAGAAGAAAAACACATTTATTCAGACTAAGAATATTACTCAGTAAGATCTGCCAGTGAAGAATAATTTCTCTGCTTGGATCAGCGTAAAAAGAAGTTTTTTACTTCATTTTTCATTAAAATAACCATAAAAGCGTTGTTTGATCTTTGGTTTTAAACTCACTCCTGATTTGAATGATGCACAAGGCACAGAGCTCAACAATCTTCATCCAAACGCCTCGTGTCACCTGTCTCCATTACGCACGACAGCGCCTGCCGAGGTGCTTTTGAGCTTCCCATTTTTTACACAATTACCTTTTTTTTTCAAGGTGTTATAATAAAGCAACTGTTCTGCTGAAAATACGTGCATTTGGTCTGTTTTTTGGATAACACAACTCGCCGTAATTACAAAGGCACATAATGACTCCGTGCGTAAAAGCGCATAGCCCGTCCTGTATTTAACAAACTGCATCAACTTTAACAAGAAAACACCAACAAATATGTAGTGCAAAATAATAACACCAAGACAGAACATTCTGAAAATATCTTCCTGCAGAAAAGACGCGCATTGAGAAGGTTTTTTTACATAATAAATTCGCCAATGTGCGTAAAGGCGCATCATCTGTACACAAGCGCGTTTACCAAACATCCTTTCATAGCCTACTGTGCATTTAGCTTCTTTTATGAACTAAAATACAAAAAAGTCAATATCTCTGTAATATTATATAAAAATAACCAAGTTGGTCGCAGTTACGCACCAACTCCCGTCTTGTTGTTAAATCTAAAATGTGACTGAGGGACTTACTCTGCGCAGAGCGGACGCGGCTCTCTCTGGGTAAAGCTGTCTCTCTGTCGGAGGAGAGGTGTGCGCGCGCAGTGACCGGCACGCGCTGCTTTTAAGCCGTGCTTTGACGTCAGCGCGTGCACAGATGGGTGGACACCAGTGGCCCGGGGACAGATCCGGGCCTGGGACTGGGGTCGAGGTCCGGACCGAGGTCTGGACCCGAGGGCGCTGTCCGTGGTGCTGAAGCTGTTTTCTATTGGAGAACCTCAGAAAATATTTAGCTTTACAAGTTACACGAACTAAACCAGGACTAAACCAGGACTAAACCAGGACTAAACCAGGTCTAAACCAGGACTAAATCAGGTCTAAACCAGGTCTAAACCAGGTCTAAACCAGGACTAAACCAGGACTAAACCAGGTCTAAACCAGGACTAAACCAGGTCTAAACCAGGTCTAAACCAGGTCTAAACCAGGTCTAAACCAGGTCTGATCCTTGACTAAACCAGGTCTAAACCAGGTCTAAACCAGGTCTAAACCAGGACTAAACCAGGACTAAACCAGGTCTAAACCAGGACTAAACCAGGACTAAATCAGGTCTAAACCAGATCTAAACCAGGTCTAAACCAGGACTAAACCAGGACTAAACCAGGTCTAAACCAGGACTAAACCAGGTCTAAACCAGGTCTAAACCAGGTCTAAACCAGGTCTAAACCAGGTCTGATCCTTGACTAAACCAGGTCTAAACCAGGTCTAAACCAGGTCTAAACCAGGACTAAACCAGGACTAAACCAGGTCTAAACCAGGTCTAAACCAGGACTAAACCAGGTCTAAACCAGGTCTAAACCAGGTCTAAACCAGGTCTGATCCTTGACTAAACCAGGTCTAAACCAGGTCTGATCCTTGACTAAACCAGGACTAAACCAGGACTAAACCAGGACTAAACCAGGTCTAAACCAGGTCTAAACCAGGACTAAACCAGGTCTAAACCAGGTCTAACCCAGGTCTAAACCAGGTCTAAACCAGGTCTAAACCAGGTCTAAACCAGGTCTAAACCTTGACTAAACCAGGACTAAACCAGGTCTAAACCAGGTCTAAACCAGGACTAAACCAGGACTAAACCAGGTCTAAACCAGGACTAAACCAGGTCTAAACCAGGTCTAAACCAGGTCTAAACCAGGTCTAAACCAGGTCTGATCCTTGACTAAACCAGGTCTAAACCAGGTCTAAACCAGGTCTAAACCAGGACTAAACCAGGACTAAACCAGGTCTAAACCAGGACTAAACCAGGACTAAATCAGGTCTAAACCAGATCTAAACCAGGTCTAAACCAGGACTAAACCAGGACTAAACCAGGTCTAAACCAGGACTAAACCAGGTCTAAACCAGGTCTAAACCAGGTCTAAACCAGGTCTAAACCAGGTCTGATCCTTGACTAAACCAGGTCTAAACCAGGTCTAAACCAGGTCTAAACCAGGACTAAACCAGGACTAAACCAGGTCTAAACCAGGTCTAAACCAGGACTAAACCAGGTCTAAACCAGGTCTAAACCAGGTCTAAACCAGGTCTAAACCAGGTCTAAACCAGGTCTGATCCTTGACTAAACCAGGTCTAAACCAGGACTAAACCAGGACTAAACCAGGTCTAAACCAGGTCTAAACCAGGACTAAACCAGGTCTAAACCAGGTCTAACCCAGGTCTAAACCAGGTCTAAACCAGGTCTGATCCTTGACTAAACCAGGTCTAAACCAGGTCTGATCCTTGACTAAACCAGGACTAAACCAGGTCTAAACCAGGTCTAAACCAGGACTAAACCAGGTCTAAACCAGGTCTAACCCAGGTCTAAACCAGGTCTAAACCAGGTCTGATCCTTGACTAAACCAGGACTAAACCAGGTCTAAACCAGGTCTAAACCAGGACTAAACCAGGTCTAAACCAGGTCTAAACCAGGTCTAAACCAGGTCTAAACCAGGTCTGATCCTTGACTAAACCAGGACTAAACCAGGTCTAAACCAGGACTAAACCAGGTCTAAACCAGGTCTAAACCAGGTCTAAACCAGGTCTAAACCAGGTCTGATCCTTGACTAAACCAGGACTAACCCAGATTAAAGACCAAACAACATATTATCACAACAATAAAACTGAATAAGATTGAATTCTTTTTTGTTTTTTTCCTGTTGAGTTTGTGGAACTGGAGCCTATTCAACTATGGGCCTGAGGCGTATTTTATGTTTATCAAAACTTGTATATTGTTGCATTAATATAAAGGGAACACTGTGTGTGTTTAATGCGTATAAGGCTAGATTTAATTTGCAGACATTCAGAAATAACACAACAGTTATAGAAAAAGCACTGTTACTTCAACATAATAATACTCACTGAAGTAATACTGAAAGTACAAGTAAACAAATATTAGATGAGTAAAAGTATTTCAACCTGGAGAGACACAGAGGAGTGAAGTGTAACATTTGATTTAGTGAAGGAATAAACTTTGGTGCTGAGAGCTTGGCGGCGATGAAGAGAGATGAGTGAGGGATAAAGAGGAGGAGAGGCTGAGGAGGCCGATGGTTCTGCTGCTGCGGTGAAGAGGAGGAAGAGAGGCTGAGGAGGCCGATGGTTCTGCTGATGCGGTGAAGAGGAGGAAGAGAGGCTGAGGAGGCCGATGGTTCTGCTGCTGCGGTGAAGAGGAGGAGGAGAGGCTGAGGAGGCCGATGGTTCTGCTGATGCGGTGAAGAGGAGGAGGAGAGGCTGAGGAGGCCGATGGTTCTGCTGATGCGGTGAAGAGGAGGAGAAGGAGAGGTTGAGGAGGCCGATGGTTCTGCTGATGCGGTGAAGAGGAGGAGAAGGAGAGGTTGAGGAGGCCGATGGTTCTGCTGATGCGGTGAAGAGGAGGAGAAGGAGAGGTTGAGGAGGCCGATGGTTCTGCTGCTGCGGTGAAGAGGAGGAGGAGGAGAGGCTGAGGAGGCCGATGGTTAACCCCTACTATTACTTATGTAGAGTATTTTAAAGACTGAGGTTGAGGTCTGGACCCGAGGGGAGAGAGAGAGAGAGAGAGAGAGAGAGAGAGAGAGAGAGAGAGAGAGAGAGAGAGAGAGAGAGAGAGAGAGAGAGAGCTGTCCATGGTGCTGAAACTGTTTTCTATGCTAGAACCTCAGAAAATATTTAGCTCTGCAAGTAACATTTTAACCACAAACAAAACCCGGTCTAAACCTCGGTTAAATCTTAACAAAACCAGGTCTAAACTGTGACAAACCCAGGTAGGTTTAGAGAGAAAACTGTGTATTATCATAGCAGTGAAAATGAATAACATTTACCCTTCATTCATTCATTCACGCATATTCATGTATTCAGCCAATACAGGATTACTGTGTCTTGTATCTTTAATCATAATGAAATGGAATCACTGACTTTATGTTTTATAGTGGTTGGTTTCCTGGTTATTAACCGCCTCATAAAGTGACAGCTCAGTAACTTTAGCTCTGCCGTGTGTTTAATGATATTTCAGCTGCGTGATCTCTGGACGCAGCAGGACTGGGCTGAGTGTGGCTTTTGGTCCAAGTCTCTGAGAGAAAACCATTTGGCCAAGTGCTCACCTCTCTCTGATATAAATCTGTGTTTGGTTCAGGTCCAGCTCAGCCTCAGACTGTGAAGGCTGTGAAGTTTGAGAAGTTACACACATCATCAGCTCTGCAACCAACTTCAGATTTACTAAAACACCCCTCTTATGGCTGTACCACTGAATATTCTCAGTTTAATTATCTTAAACAAGGTAAGGCAGGTAAGGTAGACTTTACTGTCCCCTTCAGTGTCTCTGGGGTCAGGAGCAGTGGGAACCTTCTCCAGGATCTGAGCCTGGATCCTGGTCAGGACCTCGCGGGAGGATCAGCCTCTGTGCAGGTTTTAGGCTGAAACCCACCTGGACACCAAGGGAATCAAACCTGGGACCTTCTCACTTTGCCACTTTAATATGTTTTAATCCCATTTAACATATTTAATGCCACAAACATACAATCACAGCAACTTAAATCGCCAAAATGTATTTAAGTTTTGTAAAATTCAGTTCATAAAGCACCAATAACGTTGTAAAGTCAAACATCTGAGATGTGTGTAATTTGGTCGCACTGGAAGCCGTCTATCACACTTCTGTAGGCTACAACAATGGGAAATTAATATTAATATTGACATATTCACACACAAAACTAATGTCAGTGATTTTACATCAAAACCGTTTAAAATGTTTAAAGTCTACTTGGAATCAAATGACTTTTAATGCTTCGAGGGAACCCTGTTAAAGCCTGAACTAAACTTAATTTAATGTAAGCATCATTAACGAAAACTAAAAGTCTAAGCCCAGAGGTCGGTGTTCGATCCCTGACACTGCTCCCTGTTACAGACGCACATCATTTTGACAAAACACTGACAGAGTTAATTCAGCAGTAACCTATTTATTTATAAATGCCACCAGTAAAAACACAGCTGCTTACATTATTATTATATGTTTACATAATTATTGTACAGCAGAGACTCGTTATGGTTTATACTTGGCCTTCAGAATAAAACAGAAGAAAACAGAATAAAACAGAATAAAACAGAATAGAACAGAATAAAACAGAATAAAACAGAATAGAACAGAATAAAACAGAACAGTAAAACCAGGTGTGAATGTGTCAGAGTTTGTCCCATTAATAACCGTGGGACTGTGAGAGAGGAATGTGTCACGAAAGTTCACCCTGACTCAGTTTGACACGTCAGAAATATCACCGTTTGGATCTGAGAGAGCGTCCAGGAGCAGAGAGAGAGTCCAGGAGCAGAGAGAGAGTCCAGGAGCAGAGAGAGAGTCCAGGAGCAGAGAGAGTCCAGGAGCAGAGAGAGAGTCCAGGAGCAGAGAGAGTCCAGGAGCAGAGAGAGAGTCCAGGAGCAGAGAGAGTCCAGGAGCAGAGAGAGTCCAGGAGCAGAGAGAGAGTCCAGGAGCAGAGAGAGAGTCCAGGAGCAGAGAGAGTCCTGGAGCAGAGAGAGTCCAGGGGCAGAGAGAGAGTCCGGGAGCAGAGAGAGTCCAGGGGCAGAGAGAGAGTCCAGGAGCAGAGAGAGAGTCCAGGAGCAGAGAGAGAGTCCAGGAGCAGAGACAGAGTCCAGGAGCAGAGAGAGTCCAGGAGCAGAGAGTGTCCAGGAGCAGAGAGAGAGCCCAGGAGCAGAGAGAGTCCAGGAGCAGAGAGAGAGTCCAGGAGCAGAGACAGAGTCCAGGAGCAGAGAGAGAGTGTCCAGGAGCAGAGAGAGAGTCCAGGAGCAGAGAGAGTTCAGGAGCAGAGAGAGAGTCCTGGAGCAGAGAGAGTCCAGGAGCAGAGAGAGAGTCCAGGAGCAGAGAGAGAGTCCAGGAGCAGAGAGAGAGTCCAGGAGCAGAGAGAGAGTCCAGGAGCAGAGAGAGAGAGTCCAGGAGCAGAGAGAGTCCAGGAGCAGAGAGAGTCCAGGAGCAGAGACAGAGTCCAGGAGCAGAGAGGACCCTAGGACCCAGGACCCTAACCCTAACCCAAGTATAGTATAATAGTACAGTAATAGTAATAAAGCAGGATATTCCCTGTAAAAATCAGTTTTTAGTGTCTCATCTTAACCTGGACCAGATTTCTGTTTAGATTTCTGGAGGTGATGGACGTAAACATGAGAGAAAGTCCAGAGGTGGACAGAGCTGAGAGTTTAATGCAGAGCTGTGGTTTGTGCTTTCCTCCTGTCAGAGAAACTCCTGTCTGTCTGAGGTTTTGGTCCAATAATAATAATATAATATAATAATTCTGTATGAAACACAGTGGAGTTCTGTTCATGTAAACCTAGTGAGTAAACTCAAACTGCTGTAGTGACAAAACTAAATATAACCATAACCATATTACAGGACTTTTCCATGATTTGAAAGACATTATTCCAGATGTTTCAAGTGTTCCAGGTTTTCCAGGTTTTCCAGGACGGGTGCGGGTGTCCTTCACATCTTGTTGGCCTTCCAGGTGAGGTACGAGTTCCAGATCACAGCTACGATCTGAACCACCGCCAGCCTGCAGAGAAGAGGGAACGAGGAGGTAAAAAAGAAAAAGCTTCTGACTTTGTTAAGCATCTACAGACCGGGACACACCGGGACGCACCGGGACGCACCGGGACAGACCGGGACGCGGTGTGTGCTGCTCTGTCGGACGTAGAGGGAGACAGCTGGACCTGGTTCTGGTCGATTCAACCTTTTATTCTAACAACTACTTCATTATGTTTCCCACATCTGTGACACCAATGTGCTGCAGTTAGCTTACCTTAGCTTTAACTTTGTGCTAATGTGCTGCAGTTAGCTTACCTTAGCTTTAACTTTGTGCTAATGTGCTGCAGTTAGCTTACCTTAGATTTAGCCTTGTGCTAATGTGCTGCAGTTAGCTTACCTTAGCTTTAACCTTGTGCTAATGTGCTGCAGTTAGCTTACCTTAGCTTTAACCTTGTGCTAATGTGCTGCAGTTAGCTTACCTTAGCTTTACCCTTGTGCTAATGTGCTGCAGTTAGCTTACCTTAGCTTTAACCTTGCGCTAATGTGCTGCAGTTAGCTTTACCCTTGTGCTAATGTGCTGCAGTTAGCTTACCTTAGCTTTAACCTTGTGCTAATGTGCTGCAGTTAGCTTTACCCTTGTGCTAATGTGCTGCAGTTAGCTTACCTTAGCTTTAACCTTGCGCTAATGTGCTGCAGTTAGCTTTACCCTTGTGCTAATGTGCTGCAGTTAGCTTACCTTAGCTTTAACCTTGTGCTAATGTGCTGCAGTTAGCTTTACCCTTGTGCTAATGTGCTGCAGTTAGCTTACCTTAGCTTTAACCTTGTGCTAATGTGCTGCAGTTAGCTTTAACCTTGCGCTAAGGTGCTGCAATTAGCTTTAACCTTGTGCTAATGTGCTGCAGTTAGCTTACCTTAGCTTTAACCTTGTGCTAAAGTGCTGCAGTTAGCTTACCTTAGCTTTAACCTTGTGCTAATGTGCTGCAGTTAGCTTACCTTAGCTTTAACCTTGTGCTAATGTGCTGCAGTTAGCTTTAACCTTGCGCTAAGGTGCTGCAATTAGCTTTAACCTTGTGCTAATGTGCTGCAGTTAGCTTACCTTAGCTTTAACCTTGTGCTAAAGTGCTGCAGTTAGCTTACCTTAGCTTTAACCTTGTGCTAATGAGCTGCAGTTAGCTTTAACCTTGTGCTAATACCTTAGCTTTAGCTTTGTGCAGATGGAAATATAATCCTCCTCTGAAGCAAACAGCTGCAATAATCCAGTCCCTTTCATTTTTTTACTGTGTAGGGCTGGGTACGGTTCAGATTTTTTCAATCCCAGTTTTTAAACGATACCTGGTTTTTGATATCAATGACTGAGCGATCCTTTTTTTGATACCTATGGTCAGCTAATTCATCTTCTACAATCAAAAAACACAATAATATTCAATAAAAGACACATTTTTTGCAGCAAAATCCTCAGCTGTAAGTTAAAACCAGTAGTGTGTATGATTTATTCTGTTATTTATTTGATTCATGCAAAGGAAAATTAAAGGTAGTAGTAGTATTGTAACTTTCGATACCACAGAGGTATCGTTTAACAACACCCAGCCCTACTCATTACTGTGATGAGACGAGTTTAACGCTGCGCATGTGATTATTATTTACTGATAAATACTGGAGTGAGAAGTTTGAGGTTTATTTACAGAAGTTCATTATTGTAATACAGTTTTGGACCCCTCTACCTATGTTATCTATATCACTAAACTATCCTAAACTGTGACCTTCATCTTAAATTTGTCATGTTCCCTTTAGATTAGAGCCATCTCTGTCCCACACACAGTAGCTTTTGTCGTGCACGTGCGCAGAGCTAACGCGCTCCTCGGTCGTGGGTCAGCGTCGCTCTGGTGTCTACAGCCAGGTTTAGAGGAGACCTGGGGAGACGAGAGGAGACTTCAGCCCCTCTGACGGTGGTCGGGCGTTGGGTCGGTGCGTCCCGGGCTTTAAGCAGTGTTAAAAACCCGGGACAGTTACCTGTGGTGCAGTGGGATGAAGTAGAAGTTGGCGATCTGCACTGGAGGCCACAGCTGACACAGAAAAGCATGTGTTTAGTGTTAACTCATGTACAGAGTGGAATAAATGTAGTTATGATATAAATTCTCCACTGGAAAATGTTTTGAATGAAAGTGTGATTTAAATGAGCAGGACTTACATAGTAGTTGGAGATGAGGGCATCTGTGTAATCCTGAGAAAAGAAAGAACAATAACTAAATGTTTTATTTTGAGAAAGAGATCCCTGGCATCTTATTTAAAAGATTATATTCTGCTAAACATCCTCCTCCTCTGTCTCCATGTTCTAATGTTGCTCCTCATCAGAAACAGACCTGGAGCTGTGTTCTGTTTGAGTAATCCTGTATTCCCTGGCGCTGAGGTTCTGAGGCCTCAGAATGCTCGGTTCCACAAAGCCCCGCCTCTTCCAGGAAACACTGACCAATCAACAACAAGCCCTCTACATCCAGTCTGCTCTCAGTCATTTGTACAAAAAAATCAGCTCTGTTTCCGCTGATTCCTCACAGACGTTTTTACTTTGGGAGGAAAATGGTATCAGACAAAAAGTTTAAAGAAATAAAACATTTTTCCGTCCGTTTCTGTTTAAAAAAAAAAAAGGCAAACCACTCTGCTGCCCTCTGCTGGTCTCTTCACCTGTTTCTTTATGGCACCAGTAGAGTTCTTATTAAAAACGTTCTCCTTTAGTCCCATAATGTTTTTAAAGGCTGTAAAATGCTGCTGTTCTAGAGGAGACCAAGGCTGGGTTAAAAATATAAATAAAAGCAGAATATTGCCCCTTTAACGTCATCCTAACTCTCTGTAAAGCTGATAAACCTGAGTATTACAGCCTCCCTGTGCTAACCATCTGCTGCAGAACAGAGACGAATGAGGAACAGCAGTATTTCTGCTCGGAGCGAGTTTCTTTCCAAACCTGAGCCGTGTTTGATTGAGCACTGATCATCAGCCTCCCACAGACCTGCTTTAGTTCATTAAACAAACTCTGTATCAGGAGTTAAACTCCTGCAGAGAGAGGAGGGGCTACTGTGGGTTTCTCCTCATGTACAGGTGAACTGGTGACTCTAACTGTCCCCTACTGAATGAATGTGAGAGTGAATGGTCGTCTGTGAGTCTGAGGCCTGGTCCTGGTCCAGGATGAGCCCCGCCTCAGGCCCACAGTTGCTGCCTCTTAAAAAAGCCATGGTTACTCTTACATTATATTGGTGTCCTTCAGTCTCCAGTGTTTCCCAACCAGGGGTATGCGGACCCCTAGGGGAGCACTGCGCAGAGGGGTTCTAGGGAATTGCTACATTATTTATTTTCAAAATAAGAAAATATTTGTGAAACTGCAAAATATAGAACATAACATTAATATTATTTTTAGGTTTAATAGATTGTTTCAGTGGAGAGTTGTTTAAATTATTTATTTTTTGTAGTAAAGTTTTTATTTTAGATTATTCATTTTATTAGATTAGATTTTGAGTTTAAAAAATGCAGGAGACTTAGTATTTACAATAAAGTAATTATAAAATGTCTCTGTACATGTTTTATAATAGCACTTTATGAAGAATCACCGACACGTGTGAGTGAGGAAGTTCTCGTGGTACGACACAAAAGCCCAGGGTTTACACGAGAACAAAAAGATTGGGAACTGCTGTGGTTAAACTACGCTCCCTCGCTCTGAGTGGTTCTACAGCTTCTGTCGCGGCTGCAGAGACCGAGCTGGGAGCAGGTGAAGTCTGTTCCTGCTCCGTCGCTCTGGCCTTGGACCTTCTTGTCTCTGTGTGTCCTGCCCAGCGTCTCCCAGAGGCCTCCGGGCCCCGCTCGCAGACATCGCTGTAGCGCAGCTGTAGTCTTGCACTCGTTCTTCGTTCTCCACAGACGAGGTCCTCTGGAATCTGCCCGGCTCAGACGTCGCTGTTTCTGCAGCGTGTGTTACAGTTACACAGAGGATTACATGTTCTCTTCAGGTTTTACATGTTTCTGTTGGCGTCTGCGGACCTTATTATTACAGTTTATGTAAAGGTCGCCTGGACACGTCTCAGTAATATTCTAATGTTATTGGTCTGTGTTGTATTAATTATGTCTCGACAGCAGCTGAGGCTGAACTGCGTCACTCCGGTCCCCGAGCCGCTGGACAGGAACGACCTTTACAACTACAGCAGGTTATAGACAGGACTGAGTTTTACAGAGAACCAGGGTCTGAACGCTTCAGCTGGGGTTCATTAACCTCAGCGGGACAGAGGAGAGGGGCCAGGCCTCAGTAACTCGTTATAACCAAGGTCTGCAGAAGAACATCACCTGCAGAAGACCTGGCGACGCTCGGTCCCAGACACGTTACAGAACCTTTTAGTGTGAACAGAACGGCTCTGTTCCAAAGTGGTGCCATAAAATAAACAGACCATAATATGTTTTATGTTCCCCTAGTACCTACAGTTAGGTTGTTTTTGTTTTTTTTTTGTTTATCTTGGACAGGGTAACATCTTATACATATACAATATACAGAAGAACAATCAAAACTGTAACATCCAAGAAGGAGTGGGGGGAAGAAAACTGATTTAACCCCACCCCCATTACTCATCTGTACATATTGACATAAGTAAAGAAAAAAATCACTTCTATTTTTCCATGATAATTCTTATCTGTTATAAACTCTTTTTTCTTTTTTTACTTGGAGACAATAACCATATAGTTAAGGATACAGGACCTGAAGACTAATACCAGCAATGGTAAAAGGAATTGCAAGATTTTCATTAAACTAAATGGGAATCCGGAAGAAGCGAAAGTGTTGGTGGTGAAGAACTGGAAAAATACTAGGTTCTAGGTTCATTAGTATTTGGACACTGACACATGCTACGATATTTTAGCCTTTTTACCAAAACATGTTTAAAATACAGTTATATAATGAACTCTGTCACATCATCAGTAAACAGCACAGACCCAGGGCCTCCAGGTTGTGAAAAGGCTTTTCACCGCGTTTCTCTGCAGACTAAAGATGTTCTGGTTCACTTCCACTGAGACACTGCATGTTGAGGTTTCACAGTGGAGGTTGACTGATGTGGGGTTTTTCTGTGGCTGATGCTGATGCTGATTTTTAAAATTCAGAGCAGCCAATAAACACTGCAGATTTTTTTTTTTTTTTTTTGGACAGATATGCCGGGCTGATTCTTAATTTGCCTAAAGAAATTAATATAGACTTTTTTTAGTAAAGCCTATTAAAATGGAAACAAATACTGTACGCTAGAATGTGACAGAAGAGATCTCAGTCAGACTCAGTCAGACTCAGTCAGACTCAGTCAGACTCAGTCAGACTCAGTCAGACTCAGTCAGACTCAGTCAGACTCTGTGCAGGCGGAGCTTGGGCAGAGTTTGTTCTACGAGCTTCTGTTCCAGAGAAATGACAACAATCTTTTTATTGCCGTTTTGAGCTTTTCAGGCTGAGATAAAGAGATTTAGAATGTTTCCTATGAACTGCAGAGTCCTTCAGTCACATGGGGCCCACACAAAAGCAAATCTGCTGATTTCTGATTCACTGAAAAATGCAAAAATCTGCTCGATATATGGACCGTCTTCTAATTCACAGCAGCAGCAGCTTTCAAATACAAATGAAACGCCTGGAATTCAGTCCCAGAAATAGCTTTGGAGCAACTTTCAAAATACTTTTAAGCCCTTGAACTGTATTTTAATTATTTTTGTTAACAGCTAAAATAACAAAACTTGGGTCAGTGGCCAAATATTTATGGAGCTAACAATACGTACGTTATTAAATCCTACTGTATTATTCATTAAATTGTGAATTACTCTAGAAGTAGGTTACAGTTTTTTCCTTCGCCCATATTTGGTCACTCTCTCATTAATTCCGCTCCTGTTTCTTTGTTCCAACGACCACATGTATCCTCTGTTTTCTGACATTTCCCTCTTTAACCTTTTGTCCCAGCGCTCCACATACTGCGCTCTGATTGGTCAGAGGCGGAGCATGCGGCGCAGTGAAGCAGGGAGCGCTGTTTGGTTTCTGTGTCTGTGGGCCTGAGTCACTGAGAGGCGTCCCGTGTACAGGATGTATGAGGCGGAGGTATTAATAACAGAGGGTCGGGCAGTGTTTGGGTCCAGTGTTTGTTTGTGAGATGAGACGAAAACTCCAGGACTAAAGAGTTCAGATGAGTCAGGGGTAAACAGAGAGGGAGGGAGGGAGGAGGAAGGACGCTCGGAAAAGTGCAAAAAGTAAATGAAGTTGTTTGAAGCAGATTAAAAAGCCTTGGATATGAATAAAGGCGGCAGCAACAAGGTTCCGGGTTCGATCCCTGGACTCTCTGTGTCTGGATGGCAACAGCAATGGGGCGATGGTGGTGCAGTGGGTTAAGCAACAGCAACCGGAGGGTAGCCGGTTCGAATCCCATCTGAAGCGCATACTGTCGTTGTGTCCCTGGGCAAGACACTTCACCCACCTTGCCTGTGTGAATGTGTTAGTGTGGCTGTGTTTGGTGGTGGTCGGAGGGGCCGTTGGCGCAGATTGGCAGCCACGCTTCCGTCAGTCTGCCCCAGGGCAACTGTGGCTACAGAAGTAGCTCACCACCACCGAGTGTGACTGAGGAGTGAATGAATAATAGATCAAAAATTGTAAAGCGACTTTGAGTTGTGTGAAAAGCGCTATATAAAATTGATGTATTATTATTATAACAGCAATGGCGCCCAGGAAGATTAGAGGCCCCTGAGCGTGGCCCTTATTCATTTATGGTCAGTTTATATTAATTTATTCAAATACAATGTTTTTTCCCCAACTAATTACAATTTTATGTACTAAGAAATTTTCTGATGAATAAAAGTAAAGACGCAAATTGTAAAAAACAAAAACAAAAAATAGATGTTTTGAAATTTCTTAAAAGGAAGCTTCAGACATTTGGGGCCCCTCATCACCGTGTTACTCCACTGACTGTATGTACTTACTTTACTACTTACTTTACTATATTATAACTGTGTAGTACTGCTGTGATACTGTGTAGTACTTGTACACATGTGTGACACAGTAAGCTGCTGATGTTTAAGAAGTGAAGCTGCACGGTGTGGGTTTGGTCCATGTGATTATTTTCCATCCTCACAAAGAGTCACCGAGAGTAAACCCAGGACTGAAACTGAGCAGACTTTACCCTCTTGAGTTTGGAGATGTTTTCCTCCAGCGTGAGTCCGTTCAGAGCTCCAGACAGAGACAGGAACGCTCCCAGAAAACACGGCGCAAAACACAACTGCAGACAGAAAACAGGCTTCATAAATCCATCATTTAAAATACTATTTCATGTGCAAATGAGGTTTATCTGGTACAGCATACAGACACAGAACAGTTCATGTAAAGATTTAAACAAACAAAAACTTTAAAACAGCGTCTACATAAGAGAGTCCGCCTCTGACCTGGTCCACCAGCATTTTCTTCATAGCTGCACTCTTGGTTGTTCCCACCACGAGTTTGTCCAGAACTTTGTACCAGCTGCCGACCACTGGGCCCTGAGAGCAAAGACGTCAAGAAAAAATCAAATACACTTTACTTTAACGGTCTACAACTGTTTCTCCTGCTCATTTCTACACTGATTGCTGTTATTCCTGTCCACGTTGTGCACACAGGGAAGTGATTTTAAACCAAGCCAGGACTCAGCTGATCCTCACCACAAAGCAGAAGCCGATGCTCATCATTTTGGCCGTCCTCTGGTAGTTGTGCTGAGAAAGTCCTTTTCTCTCGATCAGCTGTTGGGAAATCACATCTCCCACTCCGACCAAAGAACCTGAGGACAGAGGGGCGGAAAGTAGAAGTACGAAGCATTAAATTACTGTAGTTTTTAAAACACGGGGAGTTGTAGTGCGCTGCTGTGGCTGAGGGATTACTCAGGATGTATTGTGCTGCCACCAAGTGGTGTTAAACTGTACTGCACCAAAAGTTTACAGCGCAGTACAGTGTTTTATCCAGATTACTCAGATTCAGAAAGCTTTATTTATCCCCAATCCCAAACTAATTTCTAGCTTCTCACCTGTACATTCATCCATCAATGACAAACATTAAATGAATAAATATGTCTGTATATGTATGTATGTATATAAAATATGCTAAACCATAACAACAATAAATAAAAACTATAAACAGGAATCAAGTACATGATCAGGGTCAGTCTAATAGCAGAGGGGATAAAAGACACTGAGTAGCGTTTGTTTTGGTTTGAGACACAGCAGCATCAGAGAGAACTCTGTGAACGAGCCGGGCTCTGGCTCGGATTATTCATGATTCTCTTTGCCTTTTCTGTCACTTGCTTTCTCCAAATTGTACTCAAGTCCTTCCTCTGGACTCCAATAATCTTGGGGCAGACTTTGACAATATTGTTAAGAGGATTCTTGTTTTTAACAGATAACCCATTGAACCAGCAGATAAACAAAAAAGTTAAAAGGTTTTCAATAAAGGAATGATGAAAGTTACATAAAATAGTATCACAGACATTTAAAGCAACAAGCCTCCGCATTAAATTAATTTTTTGTCGACCTCTTTGATGATTACAAATACATTTTTTTCTGCATGTTCTCCCCGTGTCTGGGTACCACCTGCAGTACCCATACCACAGTTTGAGAACCACTGAACCACCACAGAAGATGACTGAACCTGTCGGCGGCGTCTCCCGTCTTCACAACAGGCTTCAGATTTAAGCAGTGTGTGTTTATGATGAGTGACTCAAATCAGCTCCAAAATGTAGGGGAGTAAAAGTAAAAAGTACCACTACTACTACTACTACTACTCAAGTAGAGATAAAGTACTTTTGCTTTATTGCTTCCCACCGCGGTTAAACAGAAATGGGAAAGAGATGGCTCAGTAAGTCCAAAGTCTGTGTTGACTCTGGGGTCTGGACCTGTTCACAGCTGAAGTTTCCACAGCTGAAGAATCCTGCCCTGGTAAATAAAGTAATGTCAGTAGTATCCATTCTCTGTAACTGACCTGCGGTTATGATCTGCACAGTCCAGGGTCTTCTGCTCATCAGAGCCTGGTAGGACTTCCACAGAGCGGCCATGACTTCACTCTGAGAACCACACCACAAGTTTAAAAAGAGAGTCAGAGTCTGAGAGGGAAATAATTAGATTTAACTCAAAAAACTCCTCCCTCTGTAACATGACTCCAGTTAAGAGACATAATGACCACAATACTTTGGCCAATTAGCTTCTTAACACACAAAATCCACTGCAGAATAACTTTGACAGTGAGTTACATTGATCTTTAGAAACAGTATAAAAATATGTTAAATGTCATAATCCGACATTTAACACGTGCGATAAAGCTTTTAAATATTTCTAACTTTGACATGTCGCACACAACATAAAAATACAAAGACTAAGCACAATTTATATGAAAAACATTAATGCCGAATTAAAGAGCGGTCACTTAAGTTTCAAGAAATCTAAATAAAAAGCAACTAAATAATTATAAACGAGAAAATATTCTAGAAACGTGTATAATTCGTATCTTTTTCGATAGACGATTCGTTGCTAGTTTAGAAAATGGACGCTAGCTCCACGTTGTGAAGAAAGACAGGCGTTAAACTGCCGCGGCGCTTTGATCAACCTTAAAGAAGTGTTTTATTTTTAATTTCTGTCTTTTTTACGACTTTTCATCAATTTAACTGCGAGATAAAGGTCGGAGGAAAGTCCCGGTGTCGTCGCATCACGAAGTTTCCGAGTTTAAAGCGAAGACAGCGGTGGTTAAATGAATAAAAGCGCATTTCCTGACGCGCTAAAGTTGTAGTAAATGTAAAAGTTTGATTAGTTTTTAATAAAGTGCAGTAAAATACTCAGTAAAGTTGAGTGTGTACCTGTCAATGGGATCCACGCAGTTCGTGATGATGCATTTAAGCATTCACAGACAAACGGAAATCTTAAGTGTTTAGAAGATTAACATCATTCACAATTGTATTATTTAAATATACAGAAAAATGTATAATCTATAAGTAAAATGGCAAAATATTATTTGTTATTAATGTGTTGTTTTATTTAAGTGTGAACGTGTTAGAAAAATTAACTAAAGTAAGCAGACTCCGTTAAAAAAGCGCCTAATTTTGTGACAACTGTAATTTCCTACAGACGCAAAGGGGCCAGAGGAGCTGTGTTGTGCGTAACATCCGCCGTAAACATTAAAGACTGAGCTCTGCTGCCATCTGCTGGACAAAATGAATAAAGACAGTCATATTATTTATTACAGGCTCAGTAAAAGCCTTTTTATTTTTAATGAAACGGATCCAACTGAAGCCACTGTGATTTTTATGTAGATTGTGGGAAACTGTGGCATTTTTTTTATTTTGAAACTGACAATTCTGCTTTCACATTTGAAGTTTATTTTATGGATATGCAAATAATGGCGCCAGACCAGATTTAAGCAGTGGTGGAATGTAACAAAGTAAAAGTACTTAGTTACTTCAGTTAAGTACAGTCTTCATGTATCTGAACTTTACTGCAGTGAATTTTACATGGGGTACTTTTACTTTTACTTCACTACATTTTAGAGCAAGTATCTGTACTTTTTACTTTTTAAAATAAGAAGTATTGTGAGTTTGCTTAGTTTTTGCTCTGTTGTCATTGTAGACACATTACTTCAGTGTAACAGATGCAGTAAAGTAGTACTCTACAGATTCAGTCTCTTCTGTTGCACCGGTGACCTTTAGTTTTCAGCAAAATCCCTCACATTTAACAGACTCATTAGTTCTTGAATCTGTACAAAATACTTTTACTTTTTCACTCACAAGTACATTTGAAAGTAAGTACTTTTACACTTTTACTGAAGTAGAAATTTTCATGTGATACTTTTACTTTCCCTAACAACAAAATCTGGTTTTACAATTGTTTTAACACCACTGGACTTTAATTTATCAAATATTGTTTACCTAGAAAAAAACAGTATATTCTTTGCATGTTTTTAGTTTCTGTTGTATCTTCTACCGTTATTTCAGGTGATACAAAGATAAGGCGGACTTCAGAACATGTTTTAACTAAGGCTCTGTAAATGGCTCATCATTTTGGTCCAGACACAGAGAAGCTAAAAATTAGGGAAACATTTCTCAGCATAAAGACAGAAATTCAGGTCTAAAATCTACCACTATCGTAAAATACATGTAAGCTACCGTACAACCTGGTCTAAACCAGGTCTAAACCAGGTCTAAACCAGGTCTAAACCAGGTCTAAACCAGGTCTAAACCAGGACTAAACCAGGACTAAACCAGGTCTAAACCTGGTCTAAACCAGGTCTAAACCAGGACTAAACCAGGACTAAACCAGGTCTAAACCAGGTCTAAACCAGGTCTAAACCTGGTCTAAACCAGGTCTAAACCAGGTCTAAACCAGGACTAAACCAGGTCTAAACCAGGTCTAAACCTGGTCTAAACCAGGTCTAAACCTGGTCTAAACCAGGTCTAAACCAGGTCTAAACCAGGTCTAAACCTGGTCTAAACCTGGTCTAAACCAGGTCTAAACCAGGTCTAAACCAGGTCTAAACCTGGTCTAAACCAGGTCTAAACCAGGTCTAAACCTGGTCTAAACCAGGTCTAAACCTGGTCTAAACCTGGTCTAAACCAGGTCTAAACCTGGTCTAAACCTGGTCTAAACCAGGTCTAAACCAGGTCTAAACCAGGTCTAAACCTGGTCTAAACCAGGTCTAAACCAGGTCTAAACCTGGTCTAAACCTGGTCTAAACCTGGTCTAAACCAGGTCTAAACCTGGTCTAAACCAGGTCTAAACCAGGTCTAAACCAGGTCTAAACCTGGTCTAAACCAGGTCTAAACCAGGAATAAACCTGGTCTAAACCAGGTCTGAACCAGGTCTAAACCAGGTCTAAACCAGGTCTAAACCAGGACTAAACCAGGACTAAACCAGGACTAAACCAGGACTAAACCAGGTCTAAACCAGGTCTAAACCAGGAATAAACCAGGTCTAAACCAGGAATAAACCAGGTCTAAACCAGGTCTAAACCAGGACTAAACCAGGTCTAAACCAGGTCTAAACCAGGACTAAACCAGGAATAAACCAGGAATAAACCAGGACTAAACCAGGTCTAAACCAGGAATAAACCAGGACTAAACCAGGTCTAAACCAGGAATAAACCAGGACTAAACCAGGTCTAAACCAGGAATAAACCAGGTCTAAACCAGGTCTAAACCTGGTCTAAACCAGGAATAAACCAGGACTAAACCAGGACTAAACCTGGTCTAAACCAGGACTAAACCAGGACTAAACCAGGACTAAACCAGGTCTAAACCAGGTCTAAACCAGGAATAAACCAGGTCTAAACCAGGTCTAAACCTGGTCTAAACCAGGAATAAACCAGGACTAAACCAGGACTAAACCAGGACTAAACCAGGACTAAACCAGGTCTAAACCAGGAATAAACCAGGTCTAAACCAGGTCTAAACCAGGACTAAACCAGGTCTAAACCAGGTCTAAACCAGGACTAAACCAGGACTAAACCAGGACTAAACCAGGTCTAAACCAGGTCTAAACCAGGACTAAACCAGGTCTAAACCAGGTCTAAACCAGGACTAAACCAGGACTAAACCAGGACTAAACCAGGTCTAAACCAGGTCTAAACCAGGACTAAACCAGGTCTAAACCAGGTCTAAACCTGGTCTAAACCAGGAATAAACCAGGACTAAACCAGGACTAAACCAGGACTAAACCAGGACTAAACCAGGTCTAAACCAGGAATAAACCAGGTCTAAACCAGGTCTAAACCAGGACTAAACCAGGTCTAAACCAGGTCTAAACCAGGACTAAACCAGGACTAAACCAGGACTAAACCAGGTCTAAACCAGGTCTAAACCAGGACTAAACCAGGTCTAAACCAGGTCTAAACCAGGACTAAACCAGGACTAAACTAGGACTAAACCAGGTCTAAACCAGGACTAAACCCCTGAGTGCAAGTGTGTTCCATAGAACGGATTTACAGTCGTTCAATGTGACAGTAGCAGTAGTAGCAGCAGCAGCAGCAGCAGTAGTAGCAGTAGTAGCAGTAGTAGTAGTAGTAGTAGTAGCAGTAGTAGCAGTAGTAGTAGTAGCAGTAGTAGCAGTAGCAGCAGTAGTAGTAGTAGTAGTAGCACATTAAATGGAAATTGAAGTTATTCACATTTTAAATAAAGTTTATTCAATAAAAATAACATGAGAAAAAAACACTTTGCACAACAATAATGGCTGCCTCGCTCCACTGCACTGAAGTGCAGGCTGCACTGTGTACAGTTTAGCACATTTTCAATATTTTTCAGGATTTTTAGGTTTTTGTTAAACTACAGCAACATTCAGAAAACTTTTTAATTAAAACATAAACCAAAACTTATTCTGAGGTTAGGGTGGATGAACATAGGATTTTTCTTCACAATTTCCACTTTTTTGGTTGTGTCTGATTAAAATACTGTAAACTCTGTGTTTAGTATGAGTCACATTTACTGCAGTGACTTTCTGAAACAAAACCAGGCCTAAAACTGAGCTAAACCTGGTCTAAAACAGGACATTATTGTATATATTTTGTCTGAGTACATCACTCTCCCCTCCTCTGGGTATAATGTAAAATACAAAACAAAAACTTTAAATAAAGAAATAAAAATGTGGCTTTAAAACAAGAACAGCACAATCTTCAGTTTAAAAATCATTGTAACATTTTAAATAAAAACATGCATCTATCTGAGTGCTATCATTTGTAGAACAAAAAGGCATAAATAAAATGTCTTAAATGTTGTCTTATTCAAGTAAAAAGTTTTTTTTGTCCCTTTGTCGGTGAATCAAGCCTGAGATACAAACTTACACTGATCAGGCAGAACATTATGACCACCTGTCGTCGGCTCAAATGCTACTGACTCTGAGGACAAAATGGCAGAATGTTAAGTCTGATCTGTATCACGACAATAATTCTTATAAGAAATGTTGCAAAGTAAAAAATAAGAGCTACACAACATCAACAATAATCAGATTATTGGAGATTTCTGTTTAGCCAGCCTTTAAAATGTGAATTAACAAAGGCGTTTTCAGCCTAAGAGTTATTTCTTTGTGCAAACTTTACTGATTATCATGAGTTTTGTTCCTATAGCAGGGGTGTGACAAGATCTCGTGGTCTCAGGATCAGGTTCTGTTTTCACTTTTTACAGGAGAGAAGCTTCACTGTTGAGTTTGTGGGAAAACATTTGGCAGTACAAGTGTTCTACTAGTGCATATAATTAAAATAAATTAAAATAATTTAAGTTCATACCAGTTATTACAGGTTGATTTTGAAAATGCATCTAAATAGTTTTGCATTTTATGATTTTTAGGTGAATAAATTACATTTTCATTTGTGTTAAATACAGATTTCAATAGTGCTCAAAACTGAAAAACATTTGGCAGTGCATATTTAAATTCCTCTCTGATGCATTAGGGACTTGTTTAGAACCTGAGGCCACAGTTTAATCATTCAGCATTGTAGCAGTCTTTTCATTTCATAATATTTAATTACCTTCGCTACACTTCCAGCTGCTTAAGTGGAAAGAAAAATGCCCTCCATCCTTTAAACTGTGGTTTGTTGACCTTTTACATCGTCTAACCTTAGAAAAAAATGATATTCTACAAGATATTTCAGTATCTGGCAACTTGTCTTAGATCAGATAAAAAAAGGTGGATCCCTCACTTATTTCAGAGGAGTCATATTTTCAGTCTTGTTATTTACTTTTCTTGTATGTGAATAGTTTTTTTTGCTGTGTCTCTCATCATTATACTTGATTTGATAAAGGTGCAGCAGAGTGGGATTGTTCTAGGGCTCGGGTGTTAAAAACAAAAAACAAATGACTGTATTATGTCTTAAAAAACACTTTGAACAAACAAAAGTTCAACAGTGTAAAAATCGCGCTTGTTCTCGTGGGACTTGTGTCTTGTCACACCCCTAATATTTAGTGATTGTATGAT
Organism: Bostrychus sinensis; assembly: GCA_020698575.1. Lineage (NCBI taxonomy): Eukaryota > Metazoa > Chordata > Actinopteri > Gobiiformes > Eleotridae > Bostrychus > Bostrychus sinensis. The sequence continues at coordinate 31,150,777 of CM036257.1, forward strand.
AAAGAAAATGTCCCGGCTGCTGTGGACCTCTGCTGTGGGGACATCTGTTAAAGACACCACTACACACTCGTCTCTGTTTTGGTCTCATTTTCCTCTGCAGCGCCCCCTACAGGGAGCACTAAGGTAAAACCTCAGGAGTACGGCTGACCCTTAAACCAGGACTAAACCCGGGCTTCTATTCTTACAAGGCTGTTTGTTTCACAAATATACACCAGGGGGCGCTGCAGGGAGCTTTACTCACCCTGTTTCTGCCTCTTCAGTCCTCACAGAGGCCTACAGCAGCTGTTCCACTTGGGTTCGCAGTTATTTCTACTAAAATCACCTTTAACGTCTCGAAAACTGGCTCTAAAGTCAAAATGCAGCTGGTCCTGTAACAGGCCTCAGAGGCAGTTTCTAAAGATTACAGAGAAGCTCGTCTTCTCAAAGCAGTGGAATAGGATTTTTTCAAGTTTAAAACAGGCGACGTGTTCAAACATCCCTCAGCTCTCTGCTGTAAACAAACAAAATGGCGGACTCTGATTAAACTCGGTCTGTACGTGCTTTACAATGGAACGATGCCGTCTTCAAAAGTCCATGCCTTCGTCGCTCTCGCAGAAGTCCGAGGGCGCGTCGGTGCCGAAGTAACGGTCGCCAAAATTACCTGAGGAGAGAGGAAAACGTTTGTGTGTGGAGGTTTTAACAAAAACAGAGGCTTTTATATGAAGCAATAACAACAAAAGGATCTCAGGTCGAAGCTTCTGTCTCAGTTTTAGCCTCTACTGCAGCCTTTCCAAAAGTTAAGACAATCCAACACAGACCCCCAACAATTAAATAAAACTATACTCAAAAGTCTGTCAGGTTTTTTTCCCCATACATTTCTATGAAAAAAAATGGCTTCAAGGCTTTAAATACGTTTTTTATTGTAATTTATTTCAAACTCAATTACTTTTATGTACTTTTATGTAGGCCCCCCCTGCAGTACTTTCACGGCCCACCAGGGGGGCCTGGACCCCACTTTGGGAACCACTGCTCTACTAAAATGTCACTATAGACTGTTCCTTAAAGTAAGAAAAACTGCTCATGCGTTTGTAAGACACTGCTGGTGTCACTTTTTAAGGAGCAAACTAAAAACATATAAAGATGTTTTAGTTAGGAAAACGCAAAAGTCTAGCCTAGGACACGCTGGAGGGACTATGTCTCCCGGCCTGGGAACGCCTTGGGGTCCCCCCGGTAGAGCTGGAGGAAGTGTCTGTGGAGAGGGAAGTCTGGGCATCTTTGCTTAGACTGCTGCCTCCTGCGACCTGGTCCCGGATGCAGATGGATGAACGCAAAAGTCAAGCTGTCATTTTATGGAAATGTGTGAAAAAAAAAAGTAGAATAAAAGAATCTGCAGTAACCCTGTAAGTCCAGCACATGACGCTGTTCACCTGCTGACAAAGTCACCAATGCAGCCAAAAATGTGGCTTGCACCACTTTGTACTCAAGGTTGGTTTATAAAAATCAAACTCAGCTCTACACAAACTCTGGTGATCCGCTCAGACACAAGTGAACTGAAGCAAGTTTTAGAAAGTAAGGTTTGGTTGATTTCTTTACTTTTTCTTGATATCTCCCAGAAAACCAAATATTCTGGTGATTATTTCATCCCAGTGTGCACAGAGAATGCTTTTAGGTGTTTGTGTCATAAGATTGGACAGCATAACTCTCTGACCATACCATTGTTGCAGTACATTTATTTTACAATACTGTGTTTTCTGATATTGCGATACATTTGTGATGTATTGTGCAGCCCTAACTCCGCCCTCCACAGCCTCCTCTGCATCAGAAACACTGTCGATGTGAATGACTGCTCCTCACCGATGCCTGGGATGATGTGGAACTGGTCGTTGACTTCTTTGTCGACGGCGGTGGTGATGATCCGGACTTTAGGAAACGCGTAGGCCACAGAGTGAACGCCCATCTCCGCCATCAGCAGCGAGAGCAGGAAGATCTTATCCTCAGGCACGTCATGGTCCTGGACGGAGAAAACTGGATTTTTAACTTAAAGCCACAGAACGACAGTAAGCGCTCGCACAGATGTTTAGATCACAAACACCACAGTCTCTGGGGTCGTACCAGCAGAACTCTGATGGCCATCAGCGCCGCAGCTCCAGTGGAAACAGTGCTGTCCATCAGGATCACGTAGTCCTCACTGATGTCTCTGGGCAGACGCAGGTAATGCAGCTGCGAGGACACAAGAGAGACGTCTGAGACACACGGCAAAGAAATGGAATCTAAATGAAAAACATGAAAGCAGGCCACGCAAAAAACAGGAGACCTCGGGCTCTCCGGTGTGGTGGTCGGTCTGAACCAGGATCTGAACCAGGATCTGAACCAGGATCTGAACCAGACTTGGACCTACCTCAGGTTCTCTGGTGTAGTGGTCGGTCTGAACCAGGATCTGAACCAGACTTGGACCTACCTCAGGTTCTCCGGTGTCGTGGTTGGTCTGAACCAGGATCTGAACCAGACTTGGACCTACCTCAGGTTCTCTGGTGTAGTGGTCGGTCTGAACCAGGATCTGAACCAGACTTGGACCTACCTCAGGTTCTCCGGTGTCGTGGTTGGTCTGAACCAGGATCTGAACCAGACTTGGACCTACCTCAGGTTCTCCGGTGTCGTGGTTGGTCTGGATCAGGATCTTGCCCAGTCTGATGTCTTTGCACACGGCCCTCAGAGCCTGCTCCATGGTCTCCCCGGCTCTGAGGATGGACACGCCCGTTATCTGGAAACAAACACAAACACAAACACTGTGTGATAAACACTGAGACACTGCTGTCACCTACAAACTCAGTCCACAAATATATCAGGACGATTTTTGCATTTTTTTTGACAGTCGACCAATTCTTGCACTTTAATGCAGATTTTTGGTCAGGCTCATGTCGGGGCTCCCATTTTGTCTCAGTTTGGGCTCAAAACAGCAATTCTCTGCCTGCACAGAGTCTGACTGAGATGGACTGAACTCATCTTTAACTCTTCTCTCTGTCCAGGTCTGACACATCTGTCTCAGTTTTACTAAAACAAATGGCTCTATTATATCAACTTATTTTATGAAATTAAGAAAATCGGCCATACATATCGGTCCCCTAAAAATCTGCAGTGTTTATCGGCCATCGGCTGCTCTGAATTTTAAAAATCACTATCATTTCATTTAATAGTTTTTTGGTCAAATATACTTAATTTTTTACATTAATTTTTCTATTTACATTGCAAGTTTAAACAATAAACCATAAACACAGGTACATACATACAAATGAGCAAACGTATGCATGTACACACGAAATATAAAAAGCGCAAACTTGTGTTTTTATAAAAAAATAAATCTAAACAAACAAACGAGAACAATAAAAAGGTAAAATATCGGCATAGGCCCCAGAAAAACCCACCTCTACTACAGAGAATACACACAATGTTTTAAAATGGAATAATAACATTATGCTTCTGTACTCAGGTTAAAGTGCTGAGGTGGAAATAAAAGTACTCAATAAATAATTATTCGAGTCCAGTGTAAATTTTAACTTTAAATAGAAAGTACAGATAATGCTACTACTACTACTATTAGGAAGTATACTGCTGTAGTAACTACTACTACTACTGTAGTAACTACTACTACTACTACTGTAGTAACTACTACTACTACTACTGTAGTAACTACTACTACTACTACTGTAGTAACTAATGCTGTAGCCGTCTTTGTCTTGGTTTCGTCTCAGTCTCAGATGTGGCGGCCTCTGAGATTTTATTTACCAAATATTATAAGAAAAAGCTATTCTTCATAATTTTGGAGTAATTAGTTTTAGAAGAAACACATTTTCTGTCTCTGTGAAGTCTGTTGCATTAAAATAATCATTCATTTATTTGAACCACTTTATTTTTTTACTTTTCCCCTTTATCTAGTGCTTAGTGTTCACAGGGTTTGGTCTTGACCTGGTCTCGGTTTGCCTCGGTCTCAGCCTCGACTGAAAGTCTTGATTAGTACGGTTTTAACTACAACACGAGTATTAACCCCACTACTACCAATACTGCCCCACTATAACTATTACTACTAGTAATTAAAACACAATATACAGTGTAACTTTAGTAAAAGAATCGAGTTATTTTCCACCTCTGCTTAACTCCAGACGACGAACGCCTTCAGAAAACTACAGACCTCCTCTGTGTCCAGGGACGCACGCAGCTGTGAGGCCCGGACCGCTGTAGTTTTTAATCCATAGTTTCATTTTTGTCCTGGATTATGTCTTTGTTTAGTTGTACACAGGGCTGTGTACAGAGCGTCAGCTGGAGCATGATCTAACTCAGCATCTAGTTACCAGAGTTAACATGGTCCTGAACAAAAAGTCTAAATTTTCAAATAAATTACCGTATTTTCCGGACTATAAGTCTCACTTTTTTCCATCGTCTGGCTCGGGCTGCGACGTATACTCAGGTGTGACTTATATATTAAAATATTTCAGGTGTTGGTTATTTTCACACTGACAGCCACCAGAGGGCGCTCTAGGCTTGTGTACCAGCATCTGCTGCACCTGTACCACTGACAATTTAAAATGTAAACATTACCACTAACAACTTAGGCTATAAAGACAACTGAGAAAGAGCGGAATAATTGGAAATGGAACTGATGCTGAGTCTGACGACAGCCACGCAGAGGAGGAAGCGGCGCTTCGTCTACCTCCGGAGTTGGCGGAGTTGTTCAGAAGCGACACCGAGGATGAAGAATTTAAAGGATTTAGCGATTAGGAGTGAGATGGTGAGTTTGGTGAACTTGTTATATTATGTTCTTTATGCTATAGTTATGTGAATAACTGTTAATATATTACGTTAACATACGAGACACCTATTCAGTTCGTTGTTTATGCTTCATGTAGCTGAATAACCATCAATGTGTTACGTTAGCATAGCGCACACCTATTCAGCTGTTGTTCTCTATTCTATTATTACTATAACTCGCCTTTCAACATGAAATGTCTGTTTTTGGGGTCAGATTTTGTAAAATACATTTCCCCCAAAAAATGTGACTTATAGTCCAGTGTGACTTATATAGGTTTTTTTCTTCTTCATTATGCATTTTTTGGCGAGTGCGACTTATACTCCGGAGCAACTTATAGTCCAGAAAATACGGTGATTGTAAAGATGAATAAAAAGTAACAACTGGACTCACTCTTTTGCCGCTCAGTCTTTTGCCCTCGTAGACCCCGCCCTGTGGCGTCTCCACAGAAACAGACTGGGGAACAAAAACACAGGTTAAACTACCTCTGAGTGTAACTGGACAGACTCACAACCAATCAGAACTCAACAGCACCAACACAGAACTGCTCCAGGACCAAACACACAAAACATACAACCAATCAGAGACAGAGCAGAGAATAAAGCCCGCCCCTTTTCAGATAAACACTTATGATTGGTCAGGGTTTGAATCTGAGGGCTTCAGACCAACTTTACCTCTGTTCCAGGACATTTCTCAAGGTTAAAGTCCACATTTCAAGACTTTCCAGCCCCCGTGGGAACCCTTACACCTCCTCTGCCCTCTACCTGATGAGTTAACAGCCCACTGCCTGCACATTATCCCTCTCAGAGAAGGTTATACTGAGAATATAAAGGGGAGTGATTATCTGAAGCATGTTTTTCATTAAGAACCCAGTGCATTGTGGGTAAAGGAGTTCAAACCGACCTTTAGCGGGAGGAAGGACAGAGCGTGTTCGATTAGGAGCCTCATCAGTCTCTTGGAGTAGAAGATAAACTCGTCACGACTGGTTTCTTTGTTCCTGGAATAAAAACAGGACACCGAGGTTAATGGGACAGTAACAAAACAAAACAACACTGGCTTCAACTCAAGGATTTCTTTTGTGAAAACTGTTGGAAGGAGACTGTGGGAGATTCTTGTCAAAACAAAAGCTGCAACAACTAATCGAACATTCTGTAACTAATTCAGTCATCGATTTATTGCTATCTGGAATATAATATGATCTTTGAAACATGCCTTGTGCTGAGACAGGAGGTTTTTTTGGTAAGACATAGCCACAAAAACAGCAAAAGAGAATGAACATTTGTTTTTGATGATGAAAAAGCCTCCTCAAGGAACAAACTTATAACTTTATCTTGTTAAAGTTTTGTGGTTCCAGCTCAGCAGCAGGTGATTGTGCATTTACTCGCCCTTCACTATAAAAATAACATGCACATTAATCAATTATCAAAGTAATCATTAGTTACTGCCCAAGTCAAAAGCAATATTTAGCAATTTTATTCTTTTTTCCATTTTATTGATGTTAATGGAAATCAGAATAGTGTCCCATTTATGTTCCAGTGACACAGTAAAATAATACATGGTCATTTTATCTCTAAAAAAGGAAATAATTTACTCTGACCCAAGTAAAATCCATTCAGTTATATTTGGACAGAAAAGAAACGACAGGTTCTCGAGTAACTTCCACTGATGCCATTTTTTTTTGGCAAATGTAAATCTATTTTTAGATATTTTTGTAAGTTAAAACAAAGAAAAAAGTGAATGCAAAAAAAAAAAAAAATTACAAGCTTTATAATTAATTACATTTTTATCAAACTGCAATATTTCAGAAAGTCAGAAATATAATATAGGAGCTTTTTGTACGTTCTGGGGCTGCAAGTAACAATTATTTTGATAATCAATTAATCGGATAGTGAAGCGTGAGTAAAGTGTAAAAAGTTGAAGTGTTTTATAGTTCACATTAAAGAAACTGGATAATTCTACCAAAACTTATAATTTCTGGTGTGGTTTTTCAGCCAGAAACTAGGTCACTGAGAAAAGTTCTGTGTTTGAGCAGGGCACAATCAGATTTTTTTGGTACCAGTTCTTAAACGACACCTGGATTTTGATTGCGGAGCGATACTTTTTCTGATGGTGAGCTAATTTATCTTCTACAATCATAAAACACAATAACATTCAATAAAAGACACATTCATTCATTTTCTACCGCTTTTTCTACCGCCTACCGACAGGGGCCAGCTTGTCCCAGGGCTAACACAGAGACGAACACAGACAGACAACCATTCATTCTCACATTCATTCACTAGGGGACATTTAGAGTCACCACTTCACCAACACATGCATGTGTTTGGACGGTGGGAGGAAGCCGGAGAACCCGGAGAGAACCCACGGTAACATGGGGAGGACCTGCAGACTCCACCCAGAGAGTTCGTGTGATGGTCGGCCCGGGGCTCGAACCCACAACCTCCTTGCTGGGAGGCGAGAACGCTAACCGCTAACCGCTAACCGTAAAAGACACATTTGGAGCAAAATTCTCAGCTGTGAGTTAAACCAGTAGTGTGTATGATTTATTCTGTGGGCCCTCGGCCTCACCTCTAGGGATTTCCAGGACCTATCTCGCCCCACTCCCCTGTCTGGATGAATCCTTACAGAGTGAACTATGATCCTATAGATGAACTAATGAACTAACTCCTAGACGCATCGCCTGTCCGTCCTGGGAGAGGATCTCTCCTTCAGTTGGGCTCCATAAGGTTTCTTCCTATTTCCCACAGCTGTTTTTTTTTTTAGGAGTTTTTCCTTACCGAGAAGGAGGGTCTAAGGACAGGAGTGTCCTGGCTCTGTTTAGTTTAGTGTAGTTATTGTTTGTGTTGTCTGATTGTGTGTTTATGTTTGATCAACTGTTGTGAAGCCTTTGAGTCGACTTTTGTTGTGATACTGGGACATACAAATAAATCTGAACTGAATTGAATTCTGTGTTATTTATTTGATTCATGGAAAGGAACGTTAAAGGTCCCACTAGGTAATGAAACTTATTTTTTCAATACCAGTCATATCATAACTTTTCTTTTGATACCACAAAGATATTGTTTTATTGCCCTTGTTGTCACAGACATCTGTGATTAAATTAGTTCATTTTTCTGTAAATAATTAATCGTCATTAACGCATTAGGGTCCCAGCCCTAAAACAAACGTAATAAAAGCTGTTTTCCTCTTAAATGTGTCTGACCTGATGATGGTGTGCATGCCCAGGACCTGAGGCGTGCTCCCTAAAACGCTGAGGGTCAGAGGTAAGGGCTGCCCCTGGTGAGCCGAGGCCAGCGCTGATCTGAAACACAGACACAAACTTTCATTTTGATTTGTGAAGAGGCTGCTGGACCAGGGATACAACCAAACACATGCTTTTAAGGAGTTACAAACAAGGCAGGACAAGGTTTTTGTTGCTCTTTACATAAAATAAAAGTGCACAAAATGCTGCAGCAACAGAGGGACAGGACCAATACAATCAAACCAAACTTATTATCTTTTTAATATTTGTGGAAAATGGCACCTTTTTCAGTCACGGCAGACGAAAAGAGGACATTTTTTCAAGTTTTGTTTGATTATATTGTTAGTTTCTTCTTGCTCTTGTGTTAAATAACCAATGCTATCACAAAGCCCCTAGACTTGGAGAAGCTTTTTACGCAAAAAAGCCAACATAAAAACACAGCCAGGGCAAACAAATTAAATCCTTTATAAACAATAATGTAATGAGCTCACATGTCCCATCGCTGCTTCATCTGAACGAGAAATAACCGAAAAACAGAGAATAAAGAGAGAGAATACAGAGGAGAGCGTTAGAGCAGAACCAGGTCCACTTCAGCTTCAGACAGAGGTCATTACAGGTCACTTACTGCTGCGGCACACAAATATAAAGTTTAGTGGTTTATCGACCGAGAGAGAAGAGAAAGAGGTTCTTCTGGCGCTTTTGGGAAAGGTCTGGTTCAAATAAAGGTCTGTAATGTCACAGGCCATGAGTTTGAGTGTAAATAAAATAAAAAAACATAATGAGAAATGAATAAAAAGCGGTCAGTCGTACCTCACAGTGATCTCGCGCTGGGGACAATGGGACAGCACCATTCAGGGTCATTCAGGCAAAAGTAAAAGGAGGGGCAGAGAGAACACAACAGGCACCGAGATGGGACAAGAGAAGCACATGAGACCTTTATTTAAACCACACACAAAATAAACACAAACATTATAAGCAGGTTAACTGTTAAATGGACTGCTGCTAAATTTCTTGAACTCAGAGCCAAACTCGCCACATTTAGTTTGGTTTGTGTGGATGTTGGTGTATTCTACAGCTGGGAAATCAAAGTTGATGTTATGCTTTTTCCAGGCTTTTTAAAACACATTTGCATTAATGTTTTATAACTTAAAGTAATGTATATGTTGGAGCTGTCTTTCTGAGATGAGAAGTCGTTTTCCTGACCTGTTTATGTTCATGAGCTGTTATCTCGGAAAGTCTGAATATTGGTGTCACCACAAGTAGACCAATTAAGTTTTTGGACAATAATGTTATTAATAAGCGTTTAACACAGCTAACAGTCAGAGTTAACATTAGCTTTGTCAGTAAAAGGCTGAAGGTTAATACATTTTGCAGATACAGATTTAGCCAAAGAGCTCAGAAGTTAGGGGTAAAGCAGGATTTGTCTGCAGTTCTTTTTCCGATGTGTGCAGATGTTTCATGTGCATCTTTTAAATTGGAAAAATGCCTTCCCGAGTTTCTGATGTCTACAGGAATGCACCGTAAGGCCACGCTGGCTCCGCCCACAGCTCTGTGCTCACGTGCTACTTGAGGTTAGGGTTAAACTCCCGCCCCTCGTCAGCGACCTGGGGGAGGCTGGCGACAGTGAACAGTGACAGTGAACTTCGCTTAGGAGAGAGATTCTGGTGCAAGTCCACCCTCCACTCTATGAGTCATGTGACGGCTTCTGCAGTGGCATAAGTTAGTAATGAGGGGCCCCAGTGCAAATTTTTAGAATAGGCCCCAATGGTATAAAGCCAGTCAGTACTTCAAGTTTATGTAATAAGCGTCTAATTTATAAAACGTGGCAGTCAGGTGTTTTTATTCGATTCAAAGATCAGTGCTTGGTCTGCAGAGTTTCACAAAAAAATACTTTAATTTAAAATTATTAAAAATGAGTGTATCAGTCACAAGAAAACACACTGACTTCCTGAGGTAAACTCGCTCACAGATGATACAGATTGATCCAGGTCTTATAATTTATAATGAGTCGGTTAAATTTTAAATTAATTAAAATGATTTTAAAGTAAAGACTTGACCACTCCCAGGGGCCCCTGTGCAGTTGAATTGGCTGCATTGCCTGATGTCACGCTCAGAAGCAGCTCAGGAGCACTTCCTGGTTTCATGTGTCTACGTAGAGCCGTGAGACCGAGCGTTTTCAGCTCTGGAGAAGGGCAGCGCCTCAGCATACAGGATTACTCAAACAGAATACTACTGCAGCTCTGTTTTTGAGGTGAAAACTTAAAAATGTATACAGCATGACATTTGATTCTCACCTTTTCAAGTTGACTGTGAACATGTTGAACAATTAAGTCCAACGCCACAAAGTTCTCTCCTCCTGAAAAATAGAAATCAAGTCTGAGTGAATGTAGTTCAGTGCATTAAAAGTCACTAAAGTTAGTAGTAAATGCAACTTAATAAAACTAAAATGCAACGTAATATGGTTTTCAAATTTCCAAATCATAATAACAGAACACAGCTCACACCTGAACCAGCAGCCCCCGCACCTATTGTTGTTATAAATTATTGTTATTGTTATTTATGTTGAGTGTGTTTTTGAACAGAAATCCCTGGGTCTGACCTCTGGGAACCACGATGTCAGCGAGCTGGACCGTGGGCTCGATGTACTGCTCGAACGCAGGCTTCACAAACTTATTATACTGCTTTATAATCCCACTGATGTCCCGGCCGCGCTGAGAAATGTCCCTCTTCAGCCTCCGTATGAGCCGGATGTCCGAGTCCGTGTCCACGAACACCTTCATGTCCAAGAGCTGAGGATAAAAACAACAACTCTGGGATCAAACACAGGTGAAGAGAACTATCAGAGTATGTTTTGCAAAGTGTGTTAAGTCAAGTAAACAGTCAAATTCAAATAAATTCTAATTATTTAAAATATTAATTGTTTGTAATTTATAAATATGCAGTTTTTCATGTGAATTGCTGAATCTGTGGATTGCTTCTTTCGTGCATTCATCATTTCTGCACATTTGGATCTTTCTGAGACATTTGTTCCACATTTTGATACACCTTTGGATTTATTCAAACGACATACTTTTCCAATGAAGACCACTGGAGGGCAGTAATAATGAAATAATTACAAATAATTATTCAGTGCATCAATTATTTTTTCAGGCCTTTGCTCTCAAGCTAGTTTCATTATTTTATAGCAAAGCAATTCCTTGTTGTTTTATTTTATCAAGGTTGTCCCAGTAAGTGCTGTTTTCCCCTTTGGGACAAGCGCTGCTAAGGAAGTGACTTCACACTGACTGTAAGAGTGTAGTCATGAAAGTAAAACATGCACAATAATCCTCCAGCTAGGTTCTCCTGGCCAGGATCCCGGCTCAGGTCTAGTCCTCTGCTCCTGGCCAGGATCCTGGCTCAGGTCTAGTCCTCTGCTCCTGGCCAGGATCCTGGCTCAGGTCTAGTCCTCTGCTCCTGGCCAGGATCCCGGCTCAGATCTAGTCCTCTGCTCCTGGCCAGGATCCCGGCTCAGGTCTGGTCCTCTGCTCCTGGCCAGGATCCCGGCTCAGGTCTGGTCCTCTGCTCCTGGCCAGGATCCCGGCTCAGGTCTGGTCCTCTGCTCCTGGCCAGGATCCCGGCTCAGGTCTGGTCCTCTGCTCCTGGCCAGGATCCCGGCTCAGGTCTAGTCCTCTGCTCCTGGCCAGGATCCTGGCTCAGGTCTAGTCCTCTGCTCCTGGCCAGGATCCCGGCTCAGGTCTAGTCCTCTGCTCCTGGCCAGGATCCCGGCTCAGGTCTGGTCCTCTGCTCCTGGCCAGGATCCCGGCTCAGGTCTGGTCCTCTGCTCCTGGCCAGGATCCCGGCTCAGGTCTAGTCCTCTGCTCCTGGCCAGGATCCTGGCTCAGGTCTAGTCCTCTGCTCCTGGCCAGGATCCTGGCTCAGGTCTGGTCCTCTGCTCCTGGCCAGGATCCCGGCTCAGGTCTGGTCCTCTGCTCCTGACCAGGATTCTGGCTCAGGTCTGGTCCTCTGCTCCTGGTTTAACCCCAACAGCACTGAAGGATGGGTCAAATGCAGAGAACACATTTTGCTACAGGGTTTGTTGAATTTAAGACTGTTTTAAGCCTTTTAAAGACCATTGATGAAGAAATTTAAGACCTACTTCATGAGCACGCAGTGTACAAAAAGCTGAGTCAGAAATGCAGTCGCCACGTTTAACGGCAACTATGTGCAACGCCGGTGAATGCTGCAAAGCAAGAAGGTAAGAAAAGATCTGCCTCTGGTATCGGCAACAGTCAGTAATATGTCTGAGCATTTAAGTGGCCATTCTGGAATACGCTTGGTCAAATAAGACATAGTTAAGACCTGTTTAAACAGATTTAAGACCCAATAGTCTGCACAAATTTAAGACTTTTTAAGGCCTTAAATTCAGATTTTTTTATTTAAGACTTCTTTAGACTTTTTAAGACCCTGCGGAAACCTAGTGCCTACAAGGGCAATAAATTCTACCTTAAGTGAAACTTGACATGACATACCGAGCTCCCAGAGAACGTGTGAGAGCTGTTTTGAGAAATCCTGTATCGTGTGATCCCTCATCAGGCAGAATCATTAAATGTGTGATCCCCAGATTTTTATTTGCCCTAAATAAATCTGCTGAAACCACTCTGTTAGTGTGGACTGCAGTATTTTCATCAAATCCGAAACTACTGTGTCCCCGGCTTAAGGGACATGAGTACTTGTAGTAGCACTAATAGTAGTGGTAGTAGATTTTACTGTGCAACTGCAAACACACACACAAAAGTAAATGCATCGTGCTCTACCTGGAGAACCACAGAGGCGCCTACTGCAACATTTAACCTTGTATTCCCACACCAGCACATAAAACCCTGACACCTAAACTTCCTCTCATGTTCCTTACTGTACTTCCTCTCTGACCTTTACCCCCCTCTCGTCCTTCACTCTGACAGATTCTTGCTGATCGTGCACCTTTCCTCTTTACTCTCAGATTTACGGCCTTTAGAAAACACACTGCCTCGTTGTGTCTCTGAGTTATACTTTCCCCTCTCACGTTTACCGTAAGTCTTGTATTCTTGCTCCTTTCACATCGATTTTTCCTGGTTTTTGCTGTGTCTAGGTTTGGGTTAACGGTCCTTTCTTCTTCAAGTGACAGTGATAACTTGCATCCGTTCTGTTTTTAGCCTTTGTTTCTGTGTTTCGTGACCCCATTGTTGTATTTCAGCTGTAAACATGTCACAGTGGTGAAAGGGTTTTTCACTGCAGCCACTGTGGTGCAGCAATCTCAGATTCCGTAAAGAAAAGATGAGGCATTTTGCTTTTGTGTGACCTTTTTGGATGCATGGTGGCAGAGTGGTTAGTTCTCCTGCCTCTGAGTGGACTCTGCACATCCTCTTTGTGTTACTGTGGGCTCTCTTCTCTTTGTCCAAACACACATTATGTACAGGTGAACTGGAGAACCTAAATGTCCCATAATGAATGAATGTGAGAGTGAAGTGTCAATTCTGTGACTAAAGCTGGGGACACTCTACACGTACACGACTTTCCCAGTCATTACAGATTTTGAAAAGACCAGGAGCTTACACAAACGACTTTCAGAAGATTTCAACTGAAAAATTGGGGATCACACATTTAACGACTGCACCAGTGTGTGCCCGAATGTCAACCCTGTTCCCTGTAAAGTGCTCTATTGGTCAGGCCTTGAGAGTTTCTGAGGAACTGAGGGCTGGGTACTGTTAAACAATCTTGTTAAACAATCTTGTGGTATCAAAAAAGTTACAATACTACTGGTATCGAAAAATATTTCTTAATGTTCCTTTGAATGAATCAAATAAATAACAGAATAAATCATACACACTACTGGTTTAACTCACAGATAAGAATTCTGCTCCAAAAATGTGTCTTTTATTGAATATTACTGTGTTTTATTATTGTAAAAGATTAATTAGCTCACCATAGGTATCAGAAAAAGTATCGCCCAGGCATCGGGATCGAAACCAGGTATCGTTTAAGAACTGGTATCAAAAAAATCTGAACAGTACCCAGCCCTGCAGAGGAGAAGAGTGGAACCATGACAGGTCTTTAAACTGTACACAACACATTTTAATAAAAACTGAGACGCTTTTTTCACGGCGTAATAGTGAATAAATTGTTACTAAATAAGCCGCAGTAATATCGCTAATGTTAGCTGACCATAGCGTGTTCAGATGTCAGCTTCCCCCAGGTAAAAGGTACTGTGGGCAGCATGCACTCCTGCTGGTTTAAAACAGTACTGCAGTCTAAATCAAAACAGTTGCCAGTCACAGTGAGATCTTTTGCCAACTGGTTCTGTAGCTCTGCTGTGTGTCCTGCTGCTGTACAGATGTGGCCTCTGTGGCAACCAGAGCATGGAGCTCTTTCCTCTTTTCTGATTGGACGATCGGCGATGTAAGAGGTTTAGAACCAAAACAAAAAATGTAAACATAAACACCTTGGGGCATTATGTAAAATATTTTTTTTTAATTGTGAATAAATCAGCTGTACCGCTGTCATCAGTAAAACCAATACTTCATTTAAACATGTTTACCTCATATCTGGGGACACGTGGGTCATTTTTATAAAATATTTAATAAATGCTGCTCATAGCACCTTTAAGGCAAAAAGAGCTGAAATAATCCAGTCTGTTTTATTGATTAACACCATAAATGGAAGACAGATAATTATTTTTATCTAACCTATACAGACTAAATTACCACCCAGGTCTGTGAACTTCTGTAATAAAGCCCTATCAATCAGCCGAGTTCAGCCAAGTTTTTTTTTTTTAATTTTTTAATTACACATATGCCAGAGTCACGTGATCAACGGCGAGAGTCGGATTTAAAATTCAAAGATGTTTGTTTGACTGAGACTTGTCACACACACTTACCCCCAATTTCCACTGCAATACTGCAGATTTGAGTCTTTAAACCTCCCACACTCACAGATTTCTGGGCTGACGACTCCCGGAGACTAGTCCTGACTGGTACAGACTCCGTAGACTATTCCTGACAAGCACAGATTCTTTATGACTAGTCCTGACTGGTACAGACTCTTTAAGACTAGTCCTAACTGGTACAGACTCTTTAAGACTAGTCCTGACTGGTACCGACTGCTGACACTAGTCCTGACTGGTACAGACTCTTTAAGACTAGTCCTGACTGGTACAGACTCTTTAAGACTAGTCCTGACTGGTACAGACTGCTGACACTAGTCCTGACTGGTACAGACTCTTTAAGACTAGTCCTGACTGGTACAGACTCTTTAAGACTAGTCCTGACTGGTACAGACTCTTTAAGACTAGTCCTGACTGGTACAGACTCTTTAAGACTTGTCCTGACTGGTACAGACTCTTTAAGACTAGTCCTGACTGGTACAGACTCTTTAAGACTTGTCCTGACTGGTACAGACTCTTTAAGACTAGTCCTGACTGGTACAGACTCTTTGAGACTAGTCCTGACTGGTACAGACTCTTTAAGACAAGTCCTGACTGGTACAGACCCCTGAGACTAGTCCTGACTGACTGGTACAGACTCTTTAAGACAAGTCCTGACTGGTACAGACTCTTTAAGACTAGTCCTGATTGGTACAGACTCTTTAAGACTTGTCCTGACTGGTACAGACTCTTTGAGACTAGTCCTGACTGGTACAGACTCCTGAGACTAGTCCTGACTGGTACAGACTCTTTAAGACTAGTCCTGACTGGTACAGACTCTTTAAGACTTGTCCTGACTGGTACAGACTCTTTAAGACTTGTCCTGACTGGTACAGACTCCTGAGACTAGTCCTGACTGGTACAGACTCTTTAAGACTAGTCCTGACTGGTACAGACTCTTTAAGACAAGTCCTGACTGGTACAGACTCCTGAGACTAGTCCTGACTGACTGGTACAGACTCTTTAAGACAAGTCCTGACTGGTACAGACTCCTGAGACTAGTCCTGACTGGTACAGACTCTTTAAGACTAGTCCTGACTGGTACAGACTCTTTAAGACTTGTCCTGACTGGTACAGACTCCTGAGACTAGTCCTGACTGACTGGTACAGACTCTTTAAGACAAGTCCTGACTGATACAGACTCCTGAGACTAGTCCTGACTGGTACAGACTCTTTAAGACTAGTCCTGACTGGTACGGACTCTTTAAGACTTGTCCTGACTGGTACAGACTCTTTAAGACAAGTCCTGACTGGTACAGACTCCTGAGACTAGTCCTGACTGGTACAGACTCCTGAGACTAGTCCTGACTGACTGGTACAGACTCTTTAAGACAAGTCCTGACTGGTACAGACTCCTGAGACTAGTCCTGACTGGTACAGACTCTTTAAGACTAGTCCTGACTGGTACAGACTCTTTAAGACTTGTCCTGACTGGTACAGACTCCTGAGACTAGTCCTGACTGACTGGTACAGACTCTTTAAAACTAGTCCTGACTGGTACAGACTCTTTAAGACTTGTCCTGACTGGTACAGACTCCTGAGACTAGTCCTGACTGGTACAGACTTGGCGAGACTGTGAATCGATGTAAAATCGTGTAAAAAATCGTTAAATATGCCCCCAGCTTTAATGACCATTGTCCAACGTGTTCCCCACCTCAGGCCCATAGTTGCTGGGATGAATTCATTAGAACCATGATATTTGTAAAACTTTACATCTGTCTCATTAGAGCAGAAGAATCAATATTAATTAAGATGCTCCAGAGATTATCTGCCCATTTGTATGTTGATCTTTCTGACCAGTCCTGTATATACTGCCCTTGATTATCACTGTCTCACTGTCTTATTACATGTCATTTAAGACTTAATTTTCCCCAAATCTGCAGCCCCCTTCCTCTTTTATTCAGTATTCCCGCAGGAGTCATTGACCTCCTCAGCAGAATTAATCAGTCCAGACAATGGCCCTGAATAAGAGCTGCTCTCTGGGGAGGCTCCATCTTATCAATGAGCAGCAGCTTTACACACACACAGCTCTGAAACATGAGACCAATCCAAATAAAAGCTGATCAGAAGAAAGAATATACGTGTGCTGGTCCCCATTGGCGTCATTATCACATAAAAAGGTAATTATCTTTTGCTAAAATAAACAAAAACATAATAGAAGACTAGAAAGTGTAATAGAGAGCCCTTATGAGTGCCACACCAATGGATCTGCTGCAAAATTCTCTTCCAGCTGTTTATTAGGATCAGGAGCCATTATTTTTCACAAAAAGAAGAAATGTTGTTTACCTTCAGCAGCTCTTTGTTTGCAAACGCCAGGATTCCCTCAAAGATCACCACGTTGGCCCCATACACCGTTTTCTGCACACAAAGAAAGAGAAAAACGTATTAATTACAAGTGGTGCTCTTGAAATTACAGTGCTGCTGATGCAAGATTTTAGAGTGCTCCATTAGTACAGTGACAGAAACATGGAAATAACTCCTTCACCACCAGCAAGGGGTATGTGCCATCATTCATGCTTTCATTGGATACGTGGGGTTGTTGCACAGTTTGTGGACTTCGTAAAGTACTAGCGACATGAAAATCAAGCGAAGAAAAAGCTTCTGGCAACAGGACAGAACGCAACATTTTACCTCAGCATGGCTCAAAAAGTTGAATTTAAGACTTTTTAAAGACCATTGTGGAAGAAAATTAAGACCTATTTCATAAGCCCAGTGCACAAAATCATAAACGTGGCCACGTCGTTTAATTGTGACGACTGATGACAGTGAGAGCTGCAAAGCATTTTGTTCTTGGTAAGAAAAAAATCTGAGCTCTTGTATTTGCGTAGGTAATAAACCTTTAGGAATTTTAGTGGGCATTTTAGAATAAGCTGTGAATGCAGGTAGTTACGTTAAATGTACGCAACATACACTGCTCAAAAAAATAAAAATAAAACACTTAAACAACACAATGTAACTCCAAGTCAATCACACTTCTGTGAAATCAAACTGTGTCCACTTAGGAAGCAACACTGACATCAGTTTCACTGCTGTTGTGCAAATGGAACAGACAACAGGTGGAAATTATAGACAATTAGCAAGACACCCCCAGTAAAGGAGTGGTTCTGCAGGTGATGACCACAGACCACTTCTCAGTTCCTTTCTGGCTGATGTTTTGGTGACTTTTGAATGCTGGCGGTGCTTTCACTCTGTGGTAGCATGAGACGGAGTCTACAACCCACACAAGTGGCTCAGGTAGTGCAGCTCATCCAGGATGGACATCAATGCGAGCTGTGGCAAGAAGGTTTGCTGTGTCTGTCTCTGTAGTGCCCAGAGCATGGAGGCGCTACCAGGAGACAGGCCAGTACATCAGGAGACGCGGAGGAGGCCGCAGGAGGTCAACAACCCAGCAGCAGGACCACTACATCCTCCTTTGTGCAGGGAGGAACAGGAGGAGCACTGCCAGAGCCCTGACCTCCAGCAGGCCACAGATGTGCATGTGTCTGCTCAAACGCTCAGAAACAGACTCCATGAGGGTGGTATGAGGGCCCCACGTCCACAGGTGGGGGTTGTGCTTACAGCCCAACACCGTGTAAGACGTTATTTGCCAGAGAACACCAAGATTGGCAAATTGGCCACTGGCGCCCTGTGCTCTTCACAGATGAAAGCAGGTCCACACTGAGCACATGTGACAGACGCGACAGAGTCTGGAGACGCCGTGGAGAACGTTCTGCTGCCTGCAACATCCTCCAGTGACCGGTTTGGCAGTGGGTCAGTAACGGTGTGGGGTGGCATTTCTTTGGGGGCCGCACAGTCCTCCATGTGCTCCCAGAGGCAGCCTGACTGCCATTAGGTACCGAGATGAGATCCTCAGAGCCTTGTGAGACCAGATGCTGGTGCTGGCCCTGGGTTCCTCCTAATGCAAGACAATGCTAGACCCCATGTGGCTGGAGTGTGTCAGCAGTTCCTGCAGATGAAGGCATTGATGCTATGGACTGGCCCGCCCGTTCCCCAGACCTGAATCCAACTGAGCACATCTGGGACATCATGTCTCGCTCCATCCACCAATGCCACGCTGCACCACAGACTGTCCAGGAGTTGGTGGATGCTTTAGTCCAGGTCTGGGAGGAGATCCCTCAGGAGACCATCCCCACCTCCTCAGGAGCAGGCCCAGGTGTTGTAGGGAGGTCACACACACTACTGAGCCTCATTCTGACTTGTTTTAAGGACATTACATCAAAGTTGGATCAGCCTGTAGTGGGTTTTTCCACTTTAATTTTGAGTGTGACTCCAAATCCAGACCTCCATGGGTTAATAAATTTGATTTCCATTAATAATTTTTGTGTGATTTTGTTGTCAGCACATTCAACTATGTAAAGAACAAAGTATTTAATAAGAATATTTCATTCATTCAGATCTAGGATGTGTTATTTTAGTGTTCCCTTTATTTTTTGAGCAGTGTATTTAAGACCAGTTAAACATATTTAAGACCCAATACTCTGCATCTCGGCAAATTTAAGACTTTTTAAAGCCTTAAACTTCGATTTTTAATTTTAAGACTTTTTTTTAGACTTTTTAAGACCCAGCAGAAACTCAACTTTTTGGTGAAAAGTACCATCCTTCAATAGTTGACAAAAAAAAAAAAAGATCAAATAAACTAATAAATAAATAAGAGACTCTCATTTTACTTTTTGGTATTAAAATTTTAAATAAAACTATAGCACAACATTTTCCATGGGACAGCAAAGATTGTTGAAAATGACCAAAAAACGCTGGCACTGGCTGGAAACTGTTCTGAGAAAATGCTGAGATAATATCGAAATATAAACTACTACACCAACACTGAACCTCAGGCGTTTTCTTTTATTAATTCATTCATCTTCTTCCCAGGCGTTGGTCGCTGGAGCCCATCCCAGTAACAACTATGGGCCTGAGGCGGGGTCCACCCTTAACCCATGCACCGACCCACGACCTCCTCACTGAGAGACAGGAGGGCTAACCACTCTGCCACCCCTAACTCATTTCATTTACAATAACTCCTGAATAACTCAAGCTGTAAACCTCTTTGTGTTTATCCGGCCTTAAATCATCTCTAAAGCCTGAGCGGGGAAACCTTCAGATCGATAACCTCTCATCTGTTTCTTTATCTGCGTCACGCTCGGCCAAACTCACGACTCCTTTTGTCCCCGAGTTCAATCGATATTCGCCGTCCGCTTCATTGAATGCCGCTCTCTGCCATTTTGTCTTCAGTGAGATTAATGAGCAGAGTAAACCTGTGTGTGCAGAGTGAACATGTGTTTGGGAGATGAGCGATGATCGAGCACAGCTGCACACGACAAAGTGGCTCTGATACAATCAGACCAGGGCTTCTCAAACTGTGGTGCAGGGACCCCTGGTGGTACGCAGGCTGATTCTCATGAGACTGAATTTTTGAGGATGGGAAAAAAAAAAAGAAATAGAGAAGTACAGATTGGTTTAGTTCATGTTTAGCCCAAGTTTTGTTCTGTTTTAGTCCTGCTTAGTCATGGTTTAGTAAAGCTTTGTCCCAGATTTAGTCCTGGGTTGAATCCTGTCTGTTTTTAGTCCTGGTTTAGTTCAAGTTTAGTCATGCTTTAGATCAAGTTTAGTCCTGGTTTAGTTTAAGTTAAGTCCTGATTTAGTCCTGGTTTAGCCCTTAAATTTTTACTTGGCTCTGTTATTGGCCTACTCTATTTTTTCGGGGGCTCTTAGTCCTGGTTTGGTAATGGTTTGTCCCAGATTTAGTCCTGGGTTGAATCCAGATAATGTTTTTTAGGATTTAGTCCTGGTTTAAGTCCAGTTTAGTCCCAGATGTAGTCCTACGTGCAGGTCTTTTAGAACGAAAGTGTTGTCCTTGTCTGTTTTTAGTCCTGGATTCGTGCTGGTTTAGTCAGGTTTTAGTCTTAGTTTAGTTCCTTATATGGAACTCATGTGTAGTGTCTGTCTTAAACCTGTGCATGAGCAGATCTGACCGCACAGAGCCGTGTTCTTGTATCGATCCTCTCCTGGTCTTAAATCTTCAGTGTGATTTGTAAAAACTTATTGCTTTCCTCTCAGTCGTTATCGCTGGTTTCAGCACTAACCCAGCACATCGACCTGAGCTTCAGGTCCATTATTTCCTCTGTGTTCTCCAGGACCTGATCAATGCTCCTCAGCTCAGTCCTACACTCCACTGACGGCTGATGGCTTTGTCTCGTTGGTCTCATGGTCTCTGTTCCCTTCGGAGGAGTTTAGTCTTAGTTTAGTTCATTATATGGAACTTGGGAGTGAAAAGTTTGAGAACCACTGAGCTGAACCTGAAATACACTGCACATTAAACTACTCTGAGCAACTTCTGACTTCTCCAAAGACTGAATTCCTCAGAGGTTCCCGGTTTAATTACACAAAGCTGTACTGAGTGACTTGCATGTGGCGGCGGGTCTATTCCCTCGATGCCGTAGTGCTCCTAAGCCGTGAAATTAGCTTGTACAGAAGAAAAGGAGAGTGTAGGATTAATTCTACTCACAGCTGTGGCGCTATAATTATGCTAATTTAAACGGCACTAAATCCACTGTAATTAGCCACCGCCTCCTCCTCCGCGAGTGTATTAGCGCTAACTCTCCTCCAGGGAGCGCTGCTAAATGATTTGTACTGGATTAAACTGCTCCTTTCTTTTATGGGTTTATTACAGTGGATCAGATGTTTTATATTTAATTAGACTTTGTAATTTTCTCAGTCTTTCTGAAACAGGGTTAGACTCCTTTGCATTAGTATTTCAGGTTTTATAACTTATAATAATGTATCTGTGGAAAAACTCTTCTGTTGGGGAGCGCTTGGAGTAGGTGTCTGTCGCCCCCTGCTGGCAACGGCAGAGAATGGACAGTGCACAAAATGGCTAATTAGCACGGCTGTTAGCTAACAGATGAGAATAAAGATTGAGATAAATTAGCTGAGTGCTACAGTAGCCCTGAGAGCAAGCGTTTTCAGCTTCTAAGAAGGGCCACAGGATTACTCAAACATGTGTGAATGAAACAAAATACTACTGCAGATATGTTTTTGAGGTGCAAACATTAAAACATGGTAAAAAACTCAAAAAGTTGATTGAGTATAAAAGGCAACAGCCTGTTTTAGCGCTGTGGCTAAGCTTCAGACAGAAAACTGTTGCTAAGATCCAGCTTTGTGATTATTCACTGTTAAGGTGCATCTCCAACCTGAGGCCCGCGGACCAACTCCAGTCCATTATGTGGATAAGTTTGTCCTCTCATTAATAAGACTTGGTATTACATCTTAGCTTTTGTAGTTTTAATAATGTGTAAAAATATTATAAAAAAATTGAATTAATATGATAAATGAAAACATCAATATTAAATGAATAAAATATTAACATTAATATTAACAAATTAGATTTTAGATGATGCTATAATTAACAGTACGCTCCCGACTCTGCGCTGGTCCACATATTGTGCCCAGCGCACCAGTTAATAATAACAATAATAATAATAATAATAATAATGGAGCAACTTCTGGGTTAGAGGCGTCTCTACCAATCGAGCTACTGCTGCCACCTTGGATAATGGATTTTCTGAGGGAAACCCTGAGAAGGATTTCAAAAGGATTTCTGAATGTCCTGGTGAGCTCTGTTGGGCCGTAATCCAGAAGAGAAACCTTCATGATTCCACCGTAACCCAGCCTTGTCACAGATAAACACGCGGAGACAAATACTGTTGCGTTAAACCCGCTGTGTGAAGTGACCCTGACCCAGTCCTCACCCAGTCCTTCCTTCTGCAGTGCGAGGTGAAGTCGTACACCGGGACTTTAATGCTCTTCCCCTTCTTCAGTTTCCTCAGCACCGTGGTCAGCAGCTCGAAGTCGAAGGCATCCGGATGGTCAAAGTTGTACTCGTTTTTAGCAGCCAGCTCCTGCTCCTCTTTATTCAACACCTGGGAATTACACACAGGAGAAAGAAAAGAGAGTAAGTCAGATCAAGGTCACAATAATCTGAAAACTGAAGCTGAAGCCAGGTGCTTTCAGGAGGCCGCCTGTCTGAAGTACAGGTTACCTCACAGCAGACCCACGAGGGAACAGCAAACAAATATCTGATATTGGGCTGGGATCACAGGGTTCCTCATGATACGATACATGGCTCACGATACTGATAACGTCACCATATGCCAATATTGTGATAATTGATATATTGCACAAGAAAAGCTACAATATGTCACAGTATTTTTAGAGAAAAAAAATTACCTGTGTATTTTCTTGTGTGTATTAATTAAGTTTTAGTGAAATATAAAGGGTTATATACAGGTATGTGACGTATTATGGCTAATTTGTGCCACTGGAGCAGCAGAACACTTTCAGATTCGTTCTAGCTTGTCGTTTTGCTAAACGCGATGTGCAGCTTTCTCGAGACTTTCGTGACTCCGTGTCGGCAACTCTCAATATTGTGTCGTTTTCAGCCCAGAGACACCAGGGGGAGATGCAGGACGCTTCATTTACGCCACAACAACTCATTTAACCATCACACAAACTATGTAACAGTTTATTTAGGGTAAAAAATTGACTGTGAAAGCAGTGTAACACCATCAAGACTGTCACAAGAGCATCAGAAGTATCGTTAATGGTCACAAAATATTGCAATATATCACAATCAATATTCTTTATCAGCCCTACTCTAACAGCAATTCTCATGTGGGGGAAAGGGCCCAAAAAAAGGTCAGAGAGAGGTGGAATATAATTTCACCGTTCATCTTTTTTGAAGCCAATTGTTTTAGTCACATAAAACATAGAAACACATTTTAAAATACTAGTGCCATAAAGGTGGCAGTGAGTAAATTCAGTTGTGTGTTTAAGCTCTGAAGGTGGATGTGTGTGATAAGAAAGTCAGGGGTGAGAGCAGCGGTGTTGTACAGCTCAGGGACAGTGGCTCGGAGGAAGACCCGGTCTAAACCTGTCTGTATTAAACCCCCTGTCCAGCAGCTCATGTGTAGTGTCTGTCTTAAACCTGTGCATGAGCAGATCTGACCGCACAGAGCCGTGTTCTTGTATCGATCCTCTCCTGGTCTTAAATCTTCAGTGTGATTTGTAAATACTTGCTTTCCTCTCAGTCGTTATCGCTGGTTTCAGCACTAACCCAGCACATCGCCCTGAGCTTCAGGTCCATTACTTTCCTCTGTGTTCTCCAGGACCTGATCAATGCTCTTCAGCTCAGTCCTACACTCCGCTGATGGCTGATGGCTTTGTCTCGTTGGTCTCATGGTCTCAGTTCCCTTCAGAGGAGTCCACAGTGAATCCTCTGCCTCCTCTTCTCTCACACCAACTTCCTGACCTCTGTCTCTACATCCACGAACCTCCTGTCTGCTCTCCCTCTAGGCCTCCAGCTCTAACCTCAGCCTCAGCCTTCTACCCATCACTGTCCCTCCTCTGTACCCATATGTTCACTGTCTCTTCTCTGTCCCGCTGATAATCTCTAAACTAATCCTTTCCATCCTCATCGTGAACAAAGAGAACAGAGACTGCTTCAGCTCTGTAGCAGTAGTACTTGCAGTAGCAGTAATAGTGACATAGTAACAGGGTTCCTGCAGGCATCAGCAAGTAATAGTTTTTGGTGCTATTTTTAACATTTTTATTGTCACAAACATACAATCGCAGCAGTCAAAATGAATTTGCAAGTACTGTAAAATACAGTTCGGCTGGGTATCGTTCAGATTTTTTCAATACCAGTTCTTAAACGATACCTGGATTTTGATACCAATACTTGAGCAATACTTTTTCTGATACCTATGGTGAGCTAATTCATTTTCTACAATCATAAAACACAGTAATATTCAATAAAAGTCTCATTTTTGGAGCAGAATTCTTAGCCAGTAGTTTGTATGATTTATTTTGTGGTATTTATTTGATTCATGCAAAGGAACATTAAAGGTTCCATTCGGTATTGAAACTTGGTATTGAATAAAAAATATGAAATATGAAACTTAGCACCAAATACTTTTTTTTTGATACCAGTAGTATCATAAGTTTTCTTTCGATACCACAAAGATATTGTTTAATTATACCCGGCCCTATTCATAAAGCAACAATAATGTTGCAAGTCAAACATCTGATGTTTGAGTAATTTGGTCCCACTGCAAGCAAATTTGTTCTGCCACCTATCATACTTGTGTAGGCTACAAAAATGTAAATTATTATTTATAAATACATATTTATATTAACAAATAAAACTAAGCAATTTTACTTCAAAACTCGTAAATTTTTAATGCCTGTTGGAACCAAATTAATTGCTTTTTAACTTTGTTTAAGCCCTAATTTGAGCTAAATCAATTGAATGACTTTTAAGGCCCATTGGAACACTGAGTAATTGTGATGATAGTAGTAGTAGCAACTGTAGCAGAAGTAGTAGCAGTAACAGAAGTATCAGAAGTACACGTAGTAGTAGTAGTAGCAGTAACAGAAGTATTAGAAGTACATGTAGTAGTAGTAGTAGCAGTAGTACCTTGTAGAAAGAGTCCATAGACAGCAGCACGACCCAGGGAACGTCCAGAGCCTCGATGATTTTATTGGCCACAGTGGTTTTACCAGAAGCACTTCCTCCACACAGACCTGGAAACCAAAACCAGTCAAACTTAATACACAACAATTCATACTGAAGGTGACATTGTTACAATATTTCAGCAGCATTGCACACTGAGTTGTCTATATGTCAAAAGATTTATTTCAGTGTTCTGGCTGAGAGTTCTTCTTCAGATCACTGTATACCAGGCCTCACCACTGGCACCTGATATCGTGTCCTGAGCAGCTCTGTCCTTATTTGTGAACGGGGACAGCAGTCGCTAGCCAGCTGTACAAAGACTGGAGGAGAAAGTGGGTTTGTTTGAATGTGGTGGTTATGTGGGACGTCAGAGGGACTTTACTGTTGTTAAAATGGAAATAGGACGAAGACAAAAATCCCACAGAGGACTGAACAACAACGAGGACTTCAGCAGAACCAACAGGAGACGAAGGAAAGACCTAACCACCGTTAATCAGAGAGAAGTTATTACATTCACTCTGTATAAGCCACAGCCATCTTGGTTATTACAGAGCTGCAGAGAAACGGCTGTGATAGGTCGGGATCCAGAGATCTCTGTGGCTGAGAAACCAGAATCTCCTGCTGTAGAGAAGAGAGTAGGAGGCTCTGGCTGGCCATTGTCCCATAGTTCTTCCTGGGATACGCTCCAGCCACCTGCAGCTCGACACCAATAAGTGTCAGAGGTTGAAGAGAAGTTTAAGAGCTCCTGAAAGACGGCTCTTACTCAAAAATGCTAACACTCGTATGTCTTCGCCTTTTCAAGTGTCCAGTTTAGTGATTTTAGAGGAGCAATGGGGTTTGATGTCCCGGGCCTCAGGGTCAGAGGGCCCCAGAAATGGTCCCGCTTCTCATATTTTCTATTAGTTCAGAAGATTACGGCGTCGCACCATAGTCTAATTTTGTCAGTCTGAACTTTAAATCTTACCAATAAATAAATACAGTAATAAAAATTCTATGTGAACGTACAACTCTAAACTCTAAATCTAAACTGTAGGCACTAAAACATTATTTAATGTGTTTACAGGAATATTTTACACCAACATTAATATTATAAAACAAAATGAATAAAAAATGCATAATATGACTAGAACACTTTAAAGTGGCTAAATATTTAAATTAAAAAAATTGCTGGATCTGAAATGGCATTAAGAACTTACAAGCCTGTCAGTGCGCCTGGGTACTCACATAAATACAAAAAGGGAATACTGTTGCTTTTGTTACTGCAGAACCTGTGTCTAGCAACTGTAACATAAAAACAAAAAACTTTAAAAGGCTAAATGTGTAACAGCATAGCCTTGCTCAGCCTCGGTTGAACCCTGAGTTAAAGACCAGAGCAGCATTTCTTCAGAAGACACATGTTCTCTGTCCAAAAAGAGAAACCGTCTCATTCTCAGTGAAGTGCTTTGTGCAGGTCTTAGTGTTTTCTGCAGACGTGGAGGAACAGAGCCGGCCCTGAGGCGACTGAAGAATAAACGACATTCACTACAGACTCAGTGGGCTCCAAACTGCTGACAGAGACACTGAGGGGGAACACTGCAGACTGTTTCTGTGTTTGAGAAAATAACAATGTAAACACTTTCCTGGAGGCCCTTTCTCAATTAACACGACAGCTTCAGAAATGTGTTAAAATAAGTCGTAGCTATTAACATAAAAGCCTGTATTAATAAAAGTTCTCTCACCGATGACGAAGGCCTCTTTGAAGGTGGTCCCGGTCACGTTGTACCAGGGCGGGCGTCCTGCGGTGTAGATGGTGCGCTTGTGGGTCCTGAGCAGAGGCGGCTCTGTCTTCGATTGGGACGTGGTGCGTTTCCGCGGCGACAGACGAGGGGTCAGAGGGCAGCCAGAGGGGGTCAGAGGGCAGCCAGAGGGGGTCAGAGGGCAGCCAGAGGGGGTCGGAGGGCAGCGGGGTGAAGAGAGGCCGTCCAGGGAGTCGTCTCCACTGCCACTGGACACAGACCGGGGGTTAGTTTAAGCTATGACTAATAAAAAACATTATCAACAACAGAGCTTACAATCCAGCCCTGACCTGAACCTTTACAAGTAATTATGGACCCAACCTGACCCAAGTTTTCTCCAGGACTGAAGGCGTCTGTCCTCCGGGGTTAACTCTCTTCTGTCCCTTGCTCTTTGTTTCCTGAAGCAGCGGGGCTCACAGCAGACCTCTCTGTCTGTCACGGAAGACTCTGGGCCTTTACTGCTGTGCACTTTAATATTGCTCTGTAGCAACTAACCAGCCCCGGTCTGGAACTCTCTAAACTCAGGTAAACTTATCTAATCTGCTCATACAGTTCGCATCGGCCACGCACTTTTATTCACACAAGCACTGTGAAAATCTAAATTCTAATCAACAATCCCACAAGGCGAGACAAGATTTTTGCACTATTTTTAAAATACATAAATGAAAACTGTATTTTATTCAACTGAAAATCATAAAATATGAAACTATTTAGGTGCATTTCAAAATAAACTTGTAATAAGTGGTATTTATTTCAATAAATTGAACTATATGCAGGAACAGAACAAAGGAATACTGCCACAAACTCAACTGCCTGGCTTCTCTCTGTAAAAAGTGAAAACATGAAGCTGATTCTGAGTTCTGAGACATTTAAGCCACACACACCCATCCCACCCAGCACAGAAACTGTCTACATCCCACCTCTCTCTACTTCTCTCCTTTCATCACCAAGAATTCAGAAATCTCTTATCATGGCAGACATGGGAGTACATCCAGGTCACTGGAAAGTATCAATAGTACATAGTACAATTTGTTTAGTACATACTGTTGAGAAAAAAACTTTTTGAGTACATCGACAAGTTCTTTTTATTCTAGTAAATTTTGAGAATGTTACTCAAGTAATACTCTTGAAATTGATAAACATACTTCATGACCTGGCAAAGAGGGTAGCACCTTCACCTGAACAGCCCGGGTCAGAGTAGTAGTAGTTACAGTAGGAGTAGTATTAGTTTGCAGAGATGGGGGAAAGAGTCAGACTTCAGTCATAAATTTTAGGATTTGAAACTTGCTTGACTAATATTCCAAAAAGACTGGACTTGACTTCATTCATGACTTCAGACTTGACTCGGATTTGAGCTAAATTACTTGAAATGACTTGCTTTTACAGAAAATTCAGGAATTTGAGTGTAACATTAACACACTAACTGAATATAGGAATATAAGCTAATACCACTAATAAAAGTAAAACAAATATATATTTATTATATATTTGTTTTATTATATCTTTGAAAATAGTTTATGTAATAATAGTCCCACAATTCATAACTACTCTTTATGTGTAAAAGCAGTGACTGGACTTGATTCTCATAAAGATTCTCCTTGTAACTTGAAGGTTAAGGCTCAGTGCTCACTTGTGTGCACATGAGTGACTTACTCCCACTTCTGGCAGATTTTTATTTAGCAAACATGAATTTAAACTAAATATTCATCTTCCTAATATTCATTTTTCCTCTAATGTTCAATTATGAGGATTCTGGTTTAATAGTTAATAAGTTTTATTAAAAGCCTGGTTACTGTCTGTAGTACCTGTGGTTGTCGCCATCAGAAATGCCTGTTCTGCTCATATCCAGCCCCTTCTCATGGCTCCATTCAGGGCAGTAAAGTCTTGTTTGAAGTTTTCTGCAGAATCCACAAGAATACTTGCCATAACAGCATTATATTTAATAAACCATGCCAGCTGAGCCCTCATGGATCTGCAGATAACACTGTGTACTGTGTAGAGTGAAGAGCGAGTATCATGTCTTTAGTCTCTCTCTGTAAATGTCTCTATGCACAGATTTTGTTTATTATTGGTGTGTTTGAGGGAGAGGGAGCGAGCTCACCAACCCTCCCCAGGAACCACACCTCTGCCCTGAACACAGTGAGCTCTGAACAAGGCCGGACTCACATGAGTAAGGCTTCATCACGTGGCTCTAATCTTCAGTATTTTTACTACCTGCTGGACGCTGTCAGAGTGGTTAGCAGCACTCTGGCCTCACACTGTGGGGCCTTTCTGCGTTTGTTTGGGTGGGTTTCCTCCATCAACCTAAAACATGCACAACAGTCTAATCCTCCAGCTGGGTACTCCTGATTAGGATCCTGGCTCATATCTGCAGAAGCTCCTGACAGGTTTAACCCCAGCAGCGCTGAAGGATGAGTCAAATGCAGAAGACACACCTTAACTACTCTATAAGTCTGGTTGTCGCAATCAAAAGGTTAAAAAGGAAGTCATCTAGATGTTTATAGAGTTTGAGCTGCCTTCTTAAACCTTGTTTTAATACCTACTCTAAGTTAGCACCAGGGGTGTTGCTGGACATGGAGCTTTCATTTTTTTCTTATTATGACCCGCACAAAGTACTGTTCCGTTTTTCTTTCTTATTTATACTATATCTGGGTTTTAACTTTATGCACATGGTAGAAAATGCTTTGCAGTTCGAAGCAAAGCCTCTCAGGGTCTGAATCTGAACCTGGGTCCGTATGTTTCAGGAGCATGGTCTGATGAAAACCCTGACAAATAATATTATGTTATAGAGGATTAATTTACTGGGGCACAGCTAATTCATACTGATACATGTGTCCCAGTACAAGTGGTCTAATGACGCCCCTGGCTAGCACTGAACACTATTCCTTTCCAGCATTTATTTTATTGAAAAAATAAAACCCGTGCCAACTCCCGAAAAAAAACTACTCCATGACAACTTATAAATGAGATCAAATTAAAATGTACAGCTGACCCCGAGGCTCTGGTTCTGGTGTTACACTGCTGTGATCCCATGATTATGCTGCATAAATGCTTGCACAATATTTATCCACAGGGTCCACTTGTCCCCGTGTTTCTATTTAGGCAAAGTCTTCTCCTTTGATGTTCTCAGATGCGAACAGTCTGTTTGCTTTGCAGACAGCTTTAACAACACTGTGAGCTCAGAGGTCATCTCCGTGGACACTGGCACACTTGGCACTGCCACGTTAAGTTTGGAAATGATCTGCCCTTTAGACCAAAACACAGCTGGGCTTTAAGGCTTATCCCCAAATACGACACAATAATAAACAGCCAAGTGAACATGAATCGGGACAATTATTACTTCAAGTCTGGTCAATAGAACAGATGGCAACTGTTGACAAATTTAGAGGGTTATGGGTAAATTTCGGACACATTTTTAACCGTTTTAAAGATATGACACACTTGTCATCTTGTTTACAGTTGTGAGACATTATCACAATGCTCATGCTGTGGATAAATCTCCTCTAAAACCCACATTTCTCCAGCTTTGTCCGCTTTTGTTCATCGCAGCTATGCTAACTTGCGTGGGTTTTTAGCGGCGTTAGCTTAGCTTCTTTTATACCCCATATTTCTCTTTCTCCGTACTTTTCCCTCTTGTGCCACTGCCCTCGCCGCACGAGCCTTTACCTGTCGGACCGGGACATGGACCTCTCCGCCTCCGCCCCGTCCCCCGGGGGCTGTTCCGGAGCGTTATTCCCGGTGCAGCTCGCTGCTGCCTCCATGTCCACTTCTCAGCGAGGCGCGTAAACCAAACACTGGCAGCGTCATGACGTCAGCGTACGTCGGCGGAAGTCACGTCTCAGTTCGTTCACTTCCAAACCGTTTATCCGAAATTAAAAATAAAATAAAATTAATACATTATCTGACATTAATTAGTAAATAATATACAAACATTAAAAAAACAAAAAACAAAACAAAAAAAACAATTATGCTAATAGGAAAAGTGCTCGATATAAGTTGTATTTTTTTTAAATACTTCAATAAAAAAGCGTAAGTACTCGCAAATATCTGAAAAAGTAACATCTAAGCTATCTGGAAATACTTTAAAAGCCAGAATATTTTTTAACCTATCCCTTTCGTTATAAGACTCATATAGCGCTCTAATGCTAATTTCGTATAGTTTTGTTTAATCTTTTCTGTAAAATATATGCTTTCTATTAAGTTAATTAATGAAATAATTTTAAAGTATTGGTTATTGCCAGTGCAGTTTATTTAAAAAGGATGTTCGGCTTCAGTGAACAGACCGCTGTTCAGTGAAGCAGACTGGGGCCTACTCAACCGTGAAACGTAATTTACTGCGATTTGTGAATTAATTTAGACTCATTTGTAAGTCATCAGAGCCTATTATTGCACATGAGAGGCTAAAAATTATTGTTAGACTATATGGACTTTTATAATACGTATGGTTTAATTAATTCTCGACATTTTATTTTAGAAACAATTTTGGCTTTGTCTTTCATTTGTAAAAAAAAATTATAATTATTCTTTCCTATTTCAAAGTGCTTTAAAAAGTAGATTACAGACGATTTATCATAATAATTTTAGCATGCACTGCAGTCTTGATATAAAAGCTGGAATACCCGAGGATTTTTACCAGAAAATAAAATGTTAAATACTTGTTTTTCAAACCACTGGCCCTTAGAAAAACATGGAGGTGAATGAACCTATACTGCATCCTGTCTATATTTTCTCAATGTGTTGTCCTTTATTTACATCTGAGGGATGATTTCAGTGGCACTGGCTGTGTTAAACAGTAAACTTGCACTTAACAATGAATTTTAATCAAGGAGTTGCCTGTATTTGTAGGAGAAAATAGTAGAATAAAACAGTAAAAGATGTAGCCTAAAAAAAAAAGACTAAATTTGAACAAAATTTCTGTAGATCCAGGGTTTCAGTGAGGTCCATAATAGTTGCTCTTAAAGTAGGCTTCATTATTAATTACCAAGTTTAAGTAGGGTAACCAGATGTCTCTATTTAACCAGGACAGTCCCGTTAGGGTCCTTGTTCCATGTCCCAAGAAATATCTGTAAAACAGTAATATGTCCCAGTTTTCAACAAGCCATGTCCCAGTTGCCAATAGAAAATCTTTGGAAAACCTAAGATAATTTATTTTGTCACTAAATTTATTTACCATGCCATTGTTTTTATCAACAAATGTCCATCATACTCAAAACTGAAGCCTTAGTCTCATGTACTTCGAATAACATAACTGTAAACTGTATGGATTTCAGAAGCTATTTTGTCACAAGTTCAAATGCACTATAATAAATCAATAACTTTTAAAAAAATTAAAAAGTGTTCTTAGTTTTTTGGTCTAGAAATATGGTCAGCCTAAAAGCCCAGGCACAAATTCAACCAAAACAAAACCTTTCTTCTGGTATTTATCCAGAGTTGCATGAAGAATATTCTGTATCTGTACAAATATGTTTCAGGGAAGCTCCAGGTTTTGTCCATTGAAATTTAAGACCTTTTAAGACTTTTTAATACCACTTTGAGTGACTTATCCGTGCTACTCTCTGAAAACCAAGGCTTTTTTTTTTTTTTTTTTTTTTTTTGAACATAACAGAAAGAACTCCTGTGCTTACAATGATAACATTTATTTAGTAAATATATTTTTTTTACTGCAGTGACTCTACTTTTTGTATTATTAACATATGTTTAAACAAATTTTAAGACCTAGATGAACAAAATATCACAAAAGGCCTTGATTTTGACAGATCTTATTATTATTATTATACAGTACCCTCGCTGTGTTTTTACTCTGAGGAGATCCAGACCAAAGTTCTTCCTTCTTTACGCCATTGTTTACCTACACGCAAAATAAATAAACGAACGTCCACCTCCTCGCGCCCGCACGCACGTTACGTTACGCACGGGACGTCGCTGCAGTGACTGTCCCTCCCTCCGTCCGTCCCCGCTCTGTCTCTGTGCCGGGGTCTGCTGCTGTCCCAGTCCGCCGCAGAGCTCCTCCAGCCCGGCTGCACCTCCGCCCTCCCTCCGCAGAGCAGCACCTCCTGCCCGGCTACACCTCCGCACAGACACCCGCCGAGATGAGGGATTGTACCCGCGACCCGTGACTTTTACCGCTTTTATTCAACCAATCCCGCCTTTTTTCAACATTTTTATACCGAAGATAAACTATTTTATTTATTTTCTTCTTGTTGGGAGCGAGCAGAGCGGGGCTGAATGGATTCTAACACCGGCTCCGAGAAGTCCCACCTGATTCACGAGAAGACCGCCAAGATGTACTCTTTAAAACTACAAAGGTCAGCTTTTATACTTTTAAAAATCTGTTTAAATATGTAATTAATAGCGTATTAAACTGAGGTATCTCCATTAATGTATGCTCATTTATAAACCAAAAAAGCGATAAAAAATGAGCCACTTCAGTCCGAGCGTTACGACTGGATTTACGGTAATGCTAACATTTATTACAAAAAGTGAAAAGTAAATCCGTCAAAATGATCTGTGTTAGTATTAAGTTAGTAGTAGACCAGGCACGTAAATTTAGGCTATTTCTCCGATAAATTTGGCCAAAGAAAAATGATCTAAATACATAATTTTACAGACCAAACGAGTTTAATTAATGTAACTGTTATAAGGCTAACTGTCAGATTAGCATTCATGAAAAATAACTTTTTGCTGTAATTAATTGCAATCGGCTATAACTGTATGAGAAGGTTTGTTCACTGGACCCTAGACCCTTTCTTAGGCCCCTGCTCGAAAATTGCATGCCCAAAAATAAAAATGATTATATTTCTGCAACTCCTTGGTCTACGTGAATAATCTTGATAATCTATTAAAAGATAACACTTGTGAGATTTCTGCTGAGGCGTAATCACTCACCAGTACAGATGTTACTGTGTCAGAGTAAATAAAGACAGAACATAGACAGAAACTTAAAAAATATATCTAATAAAACGTTAATGTTATAGATTAGAGTGTATATTCCAATCTTACTGATGCAGCTGTGGCCTAAAACCTGTAGAAAGCCACAGCAGAGCTCCTGACCCTGACCAGGGCCAAATGTAAAGCAGATAAAGTGAAGGAGGGCAGAGTTACAGAGGTTTTAGTACAGAAATGTTTAGGCAAAATCCCTAGTTAACATATGTATGCAAATTTTATGTCATTTTACTAAATTCCAGTTTAGTTGCTTGTTGTTGAAACAGCGTTCAGTTTGGGCAGAGAATGGTTATCATGAGTTTTTTGACGAGCTTCTGAAGGTTATGTATGCTGTATAATTATGTTACACAATGTTTACCTAACATAAAATGGTGTGGTTTCCTGCCCTGGAACCCAAGTCGACACATCTGGGTCTGTTAGGGCTCAAGGCGTATTAATCACATGTGTTTAAATTAACATGTAATTTGTTATCTGCTTAATATAACATTACAAAAAAAAAAAAAAAAAAAAACGATAAGAAAATGTGACGCAGTCTGCACAATAATGTTAGAACCTACAGACAATTATCAGCATGACAGTAAATACTGTGTCAAACAATGCTGCAGGCAAAATTGTCCATGCAGTAATAGTATTAAACTGAGAGTATTAACTTAATGACCATGGTGATTGTTTTAATTACAAAAGTTTGCTGTTAGATAATATTGTATCAACAGTTGTTCATATGGACTTTTTTATTAAAGGCTGTGCACGGAGGCCTGGTGTCGAGCAATGACTAAAAAAGCAATTGTCCTGAGTATTTTAATTATTAGCCTTAATTAAAAGGCCTATTTTGGAAATAGCTATAGTAAGTATTTCAACTATGATTTCATGTTAATTTTGTGCTCTGGTTGTTGAGCTCACCTGCCCTGGGACTGCAGATGAAAGTATCTCTTCTCTTGTGACATTAATGTATTTTTGTACATGATCTCTGACAACAAACTAAACTAATGTAAGAGGCTTCAGCTGCAGTGACTTGTGTTGTGCTTTTCACATGTATTTATCATATTTATGTTTATTAATCAAAACTTCTTAAATTGGTTGCGGTTCTTTTTAAAATATGACTTACTTCTTTGCCATTGGATAAATAAAATTTTAGCTACAGAATTCAAAAGCTCTGTCTTTAAAATCGCTTCAATAAATAGAAATAAACATTAAGATCATTTTTTAGTCATAAATGGATGCAGTGAGATGCACAGGACTGAAGAAACAATCAGTGTCTCTCCTCTGCTCATTGTTGTGTTCAAAGTGCTTATATTATTATTTTATGTGCTGGATTACAGTTGGAAATATAATTTTTAAACTAAGATAATTGTGTGCATCTAAATCTTAGCTGTTTGTTTTTCTGGAAATCGGTGCATTTGAGTAGGTAAGGTTTGCGTGCTCTGGCTCCACAGCAGTTGGACCTGAACCTGCTGCAGTTAGATTAAAACAGGATTTGGCTGAATTTGAACAGGTTTTAGCTGGACTTGAAAAGGGGGCGACAGTGGCCCCCAGTGAGTGAATGTTTGTGTTCGTCTCTGTCAGCCCTGTGGCCAACTGTTCAGAGTGTGGTTAAATTAAAAAAGTGTTTTATCGAGTTTCTGTAGGGGCGACAGTGGCACCGCGGGTTAAGCGTTCATAACCCTCACACAGAGCACAGACAGGGCAGGACACTACACTCACATGGCCTACTCCTGTCACTGTATGTGGCTGGTCATGACAGGAAGGGCATCTGGTGTAAAAACCTGCCAGTTATGTGCGACTGGTTTGCTGTGGCAACCCTGAAAGAAATATTTTGCTGGACTATAGGGCTGTTACAACTAATCGGATTAATCGATAATAATCGTCAACTAATTTAGTAATCGATTAATCGTTATCTGGGGTTTTTTTATTCTTTGAAACATGCCATGTGCTGAGAGAAGAGGGATTATTACTCAGACAGTAAAGCCACAAAAACAATAAAAGAAAATGTCAGTTTGCTTTTTATGATGAAAAGGCATCCTCAACTATCATACTTCAATTCAGCTGGGCCTGCAGGTCATCATTACTTGCACTTCACTATCCGATTATTAATGGATTAATTGAAAATAAATAAGTAAATAAATAAAAAAGGTCAGATTAATTGATTATCAAAATAATTGTTTGTTGCAGCCCTAAAACTGTGGTTGAATTTATAAAACTTTTAGTTACATCTGAACACATTTTGGCACTATTTCCTTTTTCTTACATCCAATACAGCAGGTCTTCTCCTCTGGTCTGTTCCCTTCAGAGGAGTCCACTGTGAATCCTCTGCCTCCCTCTGAGCCTCTCCTCTGCATCTTCTTCTCTCACACCAACTAACTTCCTGTCCTCTGTCTCTACATCATAAACCTCCTCTCTGGTCTTGCTCTAGGCCTCCAGCTCTAACCTCAGCCTCATCCTTCTACCCCTCACTGTCCCTCCTCTGTTCATGTGCAAACCATCTCAGTCTTGAAACTTTATCTCCAGAACCTCTCATGGGAGCTGTCTCTCTGATGAACTCATGAACCTATCCTAACCTAACCTATTCACCAGGAGCAGAAACATCTCCAGCTCTCCCTCCTCGTGTCGCGTGCCCTGTCATTGAAAGCACTCGTTCCCCGGTGCGTGTTGAGCCTCCTCATATTCTCTCCGGGCTGTTTTTTATGTGAACAGGCTAATTCATTTCCTCCGCTCGGCCGGTTTATGGACAGCCTCTGACAAATGGCCCCCCGGCTCTGCTTCACTGAGCTAAAACTAAAAAACCTCAGATCATTAGGAAGATCCAGCAGCAGCAGCAGCGCGGTGTGGACAAGCAGCTGATTAACTGTGTAAATCTCATGGTGATTACACATGGGACCAGCACAAATCTGTCCAGAAAATCAACGAGAACATGAGAAGAGAGAGGAGCGGAGAGGAGAAAGGAGTGGAGAGAGGAGAGGAGAAAGGAGAGGAGAGGGGAAAGGAGAGAGGAGAGGGGAAAGGAGAGGAGAGAGGAGAGGAGAAAGGAGAGGAGAGGGGAGAGGAGAGGAGAGGAGAGAAGAGAGGAGAAAGGAGTGGAGAGGAGAAAGGAGAGGAGAGAAGAGAGGAGAAAGGAGTGGAGAGAGGAGAGGAGAAAGGAGAGGAGAATGGAGAGGAGAGAGGAGAAAGGAGAGGAGAGAGGAGAAGAGAAAGGAGAGGGGAAAGGAGTGGAGAGAGGAGAGGAGAAAGGAGAGGAGAGAGGAGAGGAGAAAGGAGAGGAGAGAGGAGAAGAGAAAGGAGAGAAGAGAGGAGAGGAGAAAGGAGAGGAGAGAGGAGAAGAGAAAGGAGAGAAGAGAGGAGAGGAGAAAGGAGAGGAGAGAGGAGAAGAGAAAGGAGTGGAGAGAGGAGAGGAGAAAGGAGAGGAGAGGGGAAAGAGGAGCGAGGAGAAAGAGGAGAGGGCTGCTGCAGTGGGGTTTGTGTATGAAAGAGAGTCAGTGATGAATGGGTGAGTTAAGTTGAATTTATGGACCAATGGTGTGGCAGCACTGACGTTTATGGACGTGTTATGTTTGATGATGAAGCAACATTATTTTTTTCTTACTCAGATAAACAACATGGGTTTGCTCTGATTGGATAAAAACTCTGAATTGCAGGTGGTTTGTGCAGTCACCTCCGAGTATTTATTTAAAAATGTGTGTAACAAACCATCTGGTGAGTGAGGTTACTATGATTCATTTTAATAGTGTGTTTTGATTGTTTTATACAGGGATGTTTGTGGTTCATCAGTTAATCAGCATCGTTTCTGCTACAGCAGAGCAAAGGAACAGTACTGGAGAGTTAGGGCAAAGTAAACATCACATTAAGCAACTGTTTCCTAAAATACAAAGCCTATAACTGTCTTTAGTTTTTTATTATGGTTCATGACTTTAAATTTAGTAAAGAGCTGTGTTTTATAAAATGTAATGAAAGGTGATGTTGGTGGTTAACGGTTTATCAATAATCGTTTGTTAAGACGACCAATTAATCGATTAAAGAAAATTAACCCAATATGCTTCTCTAGTAGTTAGTATAATTATGGCTGTGACATGCCACTGTCTAGGCAACCTCTGATTTTCTGATAAATAAAATAAATGATTAAAAACATTGTTAATAACATTAATATTATAGTAATGATGCGACAAATACATTTTAAGTCGTCTATTTTATTTAATCTTTTGCCTGCTCCCTTTCTTATTCAGATCACCTCAGCAAACCAGTCATTTTGCAGGTGT
Source organism: Bostrychus sinensis (assembly GCA_020698575.1). NCBI lineage: Eukaryota > Metazoa > Chordata > Actinopteri > Gobiiformes > Eleotridae > Bostrychus > Bostrychus sinensis. The sequence goes on from CM036257.1 coordinate 31,189,206, forward strand.
TTAAGCCAGATGCCCCTCCCTCCCCCCACCAGCCACAGACTGTGGCAGGGGTGAAGTGCCTTGCCCATGGACACAGCGGTTAATGTTTAACCCTCTGCACCCCACATGTTTAAGTCTATATTCCCTGTAAAGGCAGTGAAATGAGAGAATGAATTCATGCATTAAACACTGAGCACTGGAGGTCAATCTGTCTCTGTCAGTGACCCCTCCCCAACTGCCTCAAGGTCAAAGTTCAAGCTCATTCAGTGACTGACAATAACTACAATCTTACTGCAGTTTAACTTAATAAGTAGAAAATACACATTATTTTCTTACTGCACACATTAAAAAAGTCTTGCAGGATTATATCCATTTCCAACAGAATTAGGCCCTAAACAATCTAAGCTAAATTATACAAAATAATTCAGGTTTGTTAATTTTTATTTTGTATTAAATTCCAAAATATAAAAGTATTTTACTTGCCTCAAAATGTGCGTTTACCAGCTTTTCTGAATTTCTAAAAATGAACAGTTACATTAGGGCTGCAAAAAATTATCAGAACAATCAATTATAATTCATTCCTGAAATAAGTGTCAACTAATTTAGTAATTATTTAATCACTAACTGAGGTATTTAAAACATGTTACATGTGAAAGAGTTCGTTTTATTACCAACACATACATTGTGTTAAAACACATTTGGTGTTTTTGAATAAAAATCATATTTTAGAGTATGCTGTGTCTAAAAATCTTCAGCATACTTTTGCATACTTTTGTCTATTTCAAATTTAGTAAAAACTTTTTATTTTAAACTTATAATGGGAACAATAAAACCTACATTTTCTAACCACATGTATTTCTTACAGCACCAGGTCATAAGATATTTACTCATGCTTCACTATCTGATTATTCATTGATTCATCATAAAAATAAGTGACAGATTAATTGATTATCAAAATAATTGTTATTTGCAGCCCTACATTCCATTACTTTGTTTTACAATAAATAACTTCACATTTCTTATACTTTTTCTTTTAAAATGATTATGAATTAGGCTACATTACCACAGATCTTTTGGCTTGTTTGTTAATTGCATAGTTTCAAGATCATCTATGTAATCTTCCACAAAGACTCTGTTATTTAAAAAAATCTTATTATTTATATTATAATCTAAGTAGCAGTAGTGATTAGATGTCGTACCAGTTCCTGGCCTTCTTGTATTAAACTGTGGCGTGTGGCCTGAAGGGAAAGAGCTGCTGTGAAAACTGCGGTGGAATCCTGAATGAATGACTGCGTTTTTCTCCTGAGAGCGAGAGAGGAGCAGAATAAAAGGGGAGAGAGAGGAGCATATGGACACACATTTGGGATTTCACGCTTCCTTTCAGACGCGTGTGGCTCCTGAGCGTCGTGTGAATAAAGGAGGAGTGTGTTCAGGCTGAGTGGAGACGCTGCTGTTTCCTCTGGAGTTCAGATTATTAACCACAAATGTGAGATTAGGTTCCTCTGAGGCCTAAATGTTGACACCAAAAAAAATAAAATGTTTGTTTGTAGTTGGCTGATAGACAGATGTGTTTTAGAGGCTTTTATTTTGAAGGGGTTTATATATTTTATAGAGTTATAGATTTTTTTTATTATCTTTCGGCTGCTCCCTTTATTTTTTCAGGGTCACTACAGCAAACCAGTCACACGTAGATTTGACAGGTTTATTACACCGGATGCCCTTCCTGTTGCAACCATACTGTGACTGGAGTTGAAACGTGGGTGAAATGTCTTGCCCAGGGACACAACGATAATTTATGTTTATCACAAATCTCAGTTTTATAGTGTTAGTTTAAATGCGCGGTGTAGATTTAGCTTAACGTAAATTAAAGATGAAAACTGGAATTTGAAACTGCAAGCAAAATATTACAGAAACAAATCAACATTTTACAGAGTTTCCCTTTAATTCAGAAGATTACTGTGGCCCTCCAGAGTCTAATTCTGTCCCCCATTGTCTAAAAACTAAACTATACAACTTTCCCCATAAATACATAACTTACACGGATGCTACACATATTCATATAAATATCTTATAAAAAACAAGAAATGCCTACAGCAGCTACTACTATGACTTGGTATAAAAAAGTAAATGTTTGTGGTGTATTCTGTGTGTGTTTAAATCTAGTGTGGTTTTCCTGGCCTGTGTCCCCACAGCTTGTATTCTGTGGTTCATTAGTCCGATGTTAAACGATATTTACAGAAGCAGATGAAGCTGGAGTAATGAGTTCAGTGGTAATGAGAGTTTGGCAGAGGGACCGTGTCACTGCGGCGTCCAAAAAACACAGCTCTGAGTCTGCTCCGGGGACACAGAGCTGGGAGAATACACCAAAGGACACAGGGCGGGTCATCAGGGACAGAGAAACATCATTAATATCAAACTGGGACTGGTTTTACTGGGTTGTTTTGCAGGTTCTTGCTCAAAAATACATTTAAACCTCAAATTGTTTTCTGTTTTTTAATTAGGGAGTCATTTTGATTACTTCAGTAATTCTGGAGATTTTCACACCAAGTAACACCTCAGAATTTGGCTACAAGTACCGTCTGTAATGGGCTTAAATCAGGCTAAAACTGGGACTAAACTGGGACTAAACCAGGACTAAACCAGGCCAAAACTGTGACTAGACCATGCCAAAACTAGGACTAAACTGGGACTAAACCAAGCCAAGCCATTTTATTTGTATAGCACATTTCAAACAACAGAATGTTGCACCAAAGTGCTTTACAATCAACGAATTAAACCCATTAAGATTCACAGTCAGCATAACATAAAAGATACAATTTAAAAACAAAAATAAGAATACATGGGTGAAAACAATATGATGTAAAGAGTAGCACAATAAAAAAAAAAAAACAGGCCAAAACTTGGACTACACCAAGACTAAACTGGGACTAAAATAAGTCTATACCAGGCTAAACTGGTACTTAACCAAGCTAAACTAGGTCTAAACCATGACTAAAATTAAGACTAAACCATAAAAACAGATAAAACCAGAACTAAACCAGGTCCAAACCACAAATAATCCATGATTAAACTAGATCTAAACCAGGTCTAAAGCAGGACTATACCAGGACTAAACCAGCATTACCTCATCGTATAAACACACTACTGTTCAGTCTATCCCTGGTTATGAATTGTGTTTCTGGTAACATTTTAAAAACAGAGGTGTTCACAATACAACAAAGCAGCAGACAATAAACAGTTTAATTTCATTTATTTCAATTCCCTTCGACGGTGGAGATTATTGCTTTACAAAGACTGCCACCTCTTTTGTCATTACCGTTTTTTTATCAGCCTCTTCTCTCTCTGCAGGCTGTAAAAGACGGCCATAAAAGTATTGCAGAGCGGTGTGAAATGGACATGTTTAATTAAATGCCGCTCTCTGGGGCTGTTTGCGTGGTATCATTTCACACATCAGCGGAACGGGCCTGGTCTGGACTCAGGACCTGCCCAGGGGGAGAATATATGGCCTGAGAACCAGCTCCCTCCGAACGCCACACAGAGACACCGCCGTGCAGATGGGATGGATACAGGGATGCAGAGAGAGGCTTATCTCTGTGTAAAATGTACAAAATGTAATTGTGTTCTGTCTTCGGAGTGGAAATGTGATGGTAACGCAGTTTATTATCAGCTCAAAATGGTTTATGCTGAAGCGAGGACCTGCTCAGTGAGATAGAGGGTGTTTCCTCGGCCGCTGCGAAACCGAGTGTCCCGCTGACGCCGCACCACGTGATCAGATATTACGCATGAATCTATAAGCAAAATAAGTTGAAATGAAATAATCAGAAACAGACTTTTTTAGAAATTACTTTCCTTGATCAACATAGCCTAAAATGTGCTTTTTAATTTATGTATCTCTTTTATTACTTTTATTTTAGGGAGTTTAATATCATTTAAAAAAAATTTAAGTGGTTGCAGTGCATTGTGTGGAACAGCACTAGGAGCTGAGGACCTAGATCACTCCGAAGTGGTTCAGCCGCAAAGGATCCTGGGAAATGAGAAATGCCCATAGTCTTCGTAGCCTTGGTCTGGTTCTACTGTAAGAAGTCTTGGATGCTGGGGAATGACTGACTTTAGGTCCCGGGTTCTGTTCCTGGAGTGTGTGGGGTCTTTCTGTGTGGAGTTGGCAGGTTCTGGGTGGGTTTTCTCCAGGTACTCCCCCATCATCCTCAAACAAGCACAATCATCTAATCCTCCAGCTGTGTCCTCCTGACCAGGATCCTGACTCACATCTGGAGAAGGGTTCTGCTCCTGACAGAGGGCCCCAGCTGAAACTTTTAACCATTTATAACCATATATATGTCCCCGCATTAAACTTTGGGCTTAATATGGAGACATTAAAGTACAGCTTACCTGACCAGAGCTGGCTAATGTCTCTTCATTCCATAGCCTGCCCTGAGTGAAATATCTTTGTCTAAAATAATTGTACATTTTATAGAAACCATAGCTTCTGTGTAACGTGTTGTGTCCTCTTCCTTCAGCTGGAAAATATGTTGAGCCAACGTCACTGTGACGCTCTGTTGATTCATGTGGTTTCATGTAACACTTTCTGTGTGCACAGTAACTGATGCTGGAGCTGCTCTTGAGACATCCAACAAAACATTTATTTCACTGTATGTGTGTGTGTGGGGGGGGGGGTTAGACACAGATGCTTTGCTAGTGCTTCATGGGTTCTAGAACTGGACCTCTGACACTGCACACATGCAGCAATAAAGGAGGCATGACAAAGACACAATGACCTTTTGTTGTTTACATTGTTCGTAAGCCCAGTAGCCGTGCAGAAATTCTAACAGACAAAAACTCAGAGAGAAAAGGTAATCTATTGGAGAAATGTGACGTAAATATTGGTGTAAACTGTTTCTTGTCGGCTCAGTATTGCTGAAGACATGTCTGTACCAATTCTTATAGTTACGCCTATACAGTAAACTTTATTATTAAAAATTTGAATAGAAAAGTGTTTGCATTAAAGAGGGTCTGCTGGTTGTTTATAAGCTCCCATTAACTGTTGGTCTTCATAGCTTGTCAATGTTAAATCAGTGGTGGTAAAATAATTTAGAAAAATAACTTAAGATAAATTGGGCCCCACAAACAGCCCAGCTGAGGACCAGTGGTCTGAGGTGATTCTCTCTTACCTTACAAACAGTGGAAAGTTCAGAGTAGGTGAGGCTTAGGAGGTGAGTTTAAGAATCAAAATGGGACAAGTCCAGTCTTACTATTGAGGGTAGGGGTGTTGAATATAACAATATTAGATTGTGTCATGATCTGAACCTCTCATCTGGAGAGATCTTTGTGTCATGCTTCAATGCTTTTCTATTTAGTGCAGCTCTGTGCCTGTGTGATTTGTGTAAGTTTGTTTGTTTATGTCTATTCCTGTAAAGAACTTTGAAGCAACAATTGTTGTGAAATTGGACTATATAAATAAAACTGAAAATTGAAATATTATTTTAAATATATATCTCATCAAAAATAATTGTTCATTTTGATTTTGAATAAAAAATAGAATTAGATTCAAATGAAAAGAACTATCCATGGGGTACATGTCTAAATTTTAACAGCAACAGTGCCCAATATTTACTGCACAGTGGTCATTAGCTGTGATTATGATGTTTGCCACTTTTCATTAAGTACAGACTTTACTCACTGCACTGTTAATGTGCTGTCAGCTACACTTTTTTACAATAGTACCAGTCTTTCATGACATACAGTTTAATGACAATGATGAGTTCAACAGCATTGAATGGTCTGTAGTGAGCCAATGGTCCAGACCAGCGTGTTACTCTAAGAATGTTTATGCTATAGAAAATGGCAATAAGCAGTAAAGGATTAATTAGTTCTCAAAAATGGATTTTAATATGGAATACGATTCTAATATTTTTACTGTTTTCTAAGTTCTGACAGATCTCGTACTGCAGACCTGAGTCAATAAACAAACAGCATCAGGAAATGTATTGTGGTTCAGAGGTGTAGGGATTTTTTTTCCTAAAACCTGCAGAAATTGCTGACTGGTCTTTTTCCTCTCTGCTCCCCCTTGCCCTGCTCCGGAGACATCCCCCCTTCCCCTCTCTCCGGAGCCCAGAGAGGGGCAGAGGAGTGGATGATGTGGTTAATGAGCTGTATAAAGCTCATTTGGTGGGACCTCAGATAAGCTCCCTCCTCTCAGACGCCGGTGTTTCTGTCGGAGTTTATCAGAGAGGAACAGCCCCGTCTGTGGCTCTCCTGGGACACATCACTCCAGTCTGGGATCATGAACACACAACAACAACAGGGACAACACTGAGTCCACTGTGAACCAAAACATACAATACACAGGCATCCAGGAGTGATTATACAGCACAGTGTGTTTGAGGGGGGGGCATTATCTGTGAGCAGTGGTTACACTGAAGAGACCAAGCCAATACTTGAAGGTGCATTGTGTAAAATGTTGAATACAGAGTGGAACACAGACTGGTTATTGGTCCCAGTTCTGTCCCTAAACATTTTATTGTGACCCACTTCTCACATAACAAAAGTTACTTCTCCTACCACTTTATGGCACATGTAATTTAATTTCATTTCATGACATTAAAAGCATTCAGGCTATAAACGTCCCAAGGACAAATTTCCCAGGTTCAAACAGAGCAATGTTGTGTACTTCATCCACTGCAGGATGTTTGGGGAAACAAAACAACCTCTGCACCAGAGGTTACACTAACACCGCAGGGCCAACTCCAGTGGACCAGGGTCTGCAGCACACGTTAGAGCTGACAACCTCCGGTCATTTAGTTGATTAATCAGTCAGTGAGGTCTTGGTTGACTCAAATTTTATTGATTTGTTGGTTACATGAACTCTTTGCATAGAAAAAGCTGCTCTAATTTATGACTTGATACATTTTATTTTTCAGTTTATTTAAGATAACATGATTTTTAGATAAAAATGTATTTTACAGCCATCTTTTCTAAATGTTTTATCACCTCATTAAGTCCCCACGTATCCTTCGATATCGATGTTGATTAATCACTGAGCTGGGCATAACTCCGGTCGACTAACTACAGCCTTACCTGAGGGACACAGACCATCCCTTTGAGGACAGTGAGGACCACATCTTGTCTGAAGCCAGAAAGAAAGTTAGGTTTGTTTGAGGAGTCAAAGAAGCAGTCTGTTTACTGTCTCCTAAGACCCAGACCAAAACAGTTTTACACAGGTCATTAATGTCAGAAGGATCAGACTATGCTAATGGTCCTCAGGTGGGCTAACCACAGCAGAGGACAGAGGACTTCTAACGACCCAAAACTACTGAGCCCCTTCAACTTTCCTAAACCAATAGAATAGAAAAACTCCTCCTTCCTTGGAGCCTATAACCTCTGACCAGTTTAACTTCAAAATTGACAAAGCTTCTTGGATAAAGGTGTTCAACTTTAAAAGCCAAGTCTATATTACTTCTTTTTTGTTGTGATTCAGTCAGCCTGAAGGACTGAGAGCCTTCACAAACACGTAGTTATAAACATTCTAAATTAACAGAGAGAGAAACATTAGAGCTCCTTAGTTAAAGAAGTGTGGCATCCTCCAAATCATTGCCAATGATTGCACTTGTACATTTGTACATCTTTTTTCTTGTGTCCTCAGCTCGTTCCCGGACTCCAAAGACCAGTACGGCGACTTCCCTTTCCCAAACGGAGCGATGGAGCTGAAGCGCCCGGTCAGATCCCACTGTCACCGACACAAGCCCCCCCAGAGCGAGGAGAGCTCAGACAGACTGGTGGCCAAGAAGAAACTGGTGATCGCCTCTGGTGTCTGCCTCGTCTTCATGATCGGGGAGGTCATAGGTACTGACTTACTTATACTGCATGTACTCCAGACAGGCCCGGTCTTAACACAGTTTCTTAAACAATTCACCATCTAATCTTCAGTTCTTTAGACCTGAGAGGAAGAGTTGAGGACACTTAACACATTCAAAGGTCTTTGGACTAGGAGGAGAAGTATTTGCACGGAATCCAGTTGCGTTTGGTTTCATGCCAGACACTGACACTGAAACACTGAGAAGGCACCAACCCCCAAAGTACACAGTTTAAACTCATCTGCAGAAGTGGATAAAGTGCTTAAACTGTTTACCTGACAAACTAGTATCACATTTCTCCTTCAAGTTCCTCTTAAACTCCTGTCACACTGTAACAGGACAGCTTTAGCTCAAATTCAGCCTGGAAGACTCCTCCCCCTCACCTCCAGGTTCTGCCACCTCACCTGTCTGCCACCTCACCTGTCTGCCCCTCACCTGTCTGTCACCTCACCTGTCTGCCACCTCATCTGTCTGCCCCCTCACCTGTCTGCCACCTCATCTGTCTGCCACCTCACCTGTCTGTCACCTCACCTGTCTGTCACCTCACCTGTCTGCCACCTCATCTGTCTGCCACCTCACCTGTCTGTCACCTCACCTGTCTGTCACCTCACCTGTCTGCCACCTCACCTGTCTGCCACCTCATCTGTCTGTCACCTCACCTGTCTGTCACCTCACCTGTCTGCCACCTCACCTGTCTGCCCCCTCACCTGTCTGCCCCCTCACCTGTCTGTCACCTCACCTGTCTGCCACCTCACCTGTCTGCCACCTCACCTGTCTGCCACCTCACCTGTCTGCCACCTCACCTGTCTGTCACCTCACCTGTCTGCCACCTCACCTGTCTGCCACCTCACCTGTCTGCCACCTCACCTGTCTGCCACCTCATCTGTCTGTCACCTCACCTGTCTGTCACCTCACCTGTCTGCCACCTCACCTGTCTGCCCCCTCACCTGTCTGCCCCCTCACCTGTCTGCCACCTCCCCTGTCTGCCACCTCACCTGTCTGCCACCTCACCTGTCTGCCACCTCACCTGTCTGCCACCTCCCCTGTCTGCCACCTCACCTGTCTACCACCTCACCTGTCTGTCATCACCCAGAATGCCAGCTCCTTTACGGCACAAGTGCCAACTTTTTTAAAATAATTTTAAAAAATCAGAACTCAGGAACCTTTTTAATTGTTTTGCTGTTTTTGCCTCCAGTCAGGTTGACTCCTGTGCGATCCCTCGCCTGGCTTTGCCTCGTATTCGTACAAAGTTTTTCTATCTTTTTGTGTGGTTAAAATTTTGAGGAGTTTTATAGTTCCTGTGAAAAATTTTTGAAAATTCTACTAAAAACTATGTCCCTGGAGGATGTTTGAATAGAGCATAAACACAAAGATATTTTTAATCAAAAACACAAAATGTACATTGTTTTGAACTGTTTTTGTTGCTTTTCTGCTCTGTCTTGATAATAAACCTGCTCTCTGAGCACGACATGTTTCAGAGTCTGTGACTACTCCAGTTTAAACAATTATTAAATTTGTTCATATTTATTTATTTATTTTTAGATTTTTTCAATAATCGATTAATCCACTTAGCTGTTGCAGCCCTAGTCTTATGTATATTTCTCTGGGTCTCAGGAGGATACCTGGCCCACAGCCTGGCCATCATGACCGACGCAGCCCACCTCCTGACAGACTTCGGCAGCATGATGGTGTCTCTGTTCTCCCTATGGATCTCCTCCAGAGCCCCCACCAAAACGGTCACCTTCGGATGGCACCGATCAGGTCAGAAACGCGGCTACAACGCTGCGATCTGGGGTCACCAACACTGTTCTGATAACTGTTTCCCTCTGCCCCTCAGAGATCCTGGGAGCCTTCATTTCGGTCATCTCCATCTGGGTGGTGACCGGAGCGCTGGTGTATTTGGCCATCGAGAGGATCGTCAGGAACGACTACGACATCAACGGCCACGTGATGTTAGTGACCTCAGGCTGCGCTGTGGTCGTCAACATCGTGTGAGTGGCATCACGGACCACGTGTGTGTGTCAGGGCCTGGGTACAGAACACTGGCAACTTCCTCCATATTTAACTATTTTATTTAATGGAGCAGTTAGTGGTTGGAGTGGATGTAGACTGGATCCAGGATTCAGTCGCATTGTGAGAGAGGGATAGAGATAGAGATACTAACTCCAGCCACAAGGGGTCAGTAAATGAACAAAGGGTTAGTTTTAGTGGGTTCATTAACCCTCAGGTTTGAAAAGTCCACAGCTGTAATAAACATAGATTAAACGTGTAATAAATGTATAATAAACGTGTCATAAACATGTAATAAAGGTGTAAAAAGCTCTGATAACCCCTGTGTCTGCAGCATGGCGTACATCCTGCACCACTCCACCACCTTCCACGCTCACGGCAGCGGCTACCACCAGATCGACGAGAATGGCCAGAGCCCCGCCTCCTCTCACCACAGCCACGCCCCCTCACTGCTGGGAGGCCACGCCCCCTCTCTGCTCAGCGGCCACAGTAACACCAGCGTCCGGGCGGCGTTCATCCACGTGCTAGGAGACCTGCTGCAGAGCGTGGGCGTCATGGTGGCCGCCATCATCATCTACTTCAGGGTCAGACTCTTCTCCTGCTTAGTCCCATCTGGGTTCATGGTTCTGCTTAGTCCCATCTGGGTTCATGGTTCTGCCTAGTCCCATCTGGGTTCATGGTTCTGCTTAGTCCCATCTGGGTTCATGGTTCTGCTTAGTCCCATGTGGGTTCATGGTTCTGCTTAGTCCCATGTGGGTTCATGGTTCTGCTTAGTCTCATCTGGGTTCATGGTTCTGCTTAGTCCCATCTGGGTTCATGGTTCTGCCTAGTCCCATCTGGGTTCTGGGGTCTGAGGTCTGTCCCTGTAACTATGGGCCTGAGGCGGGGTACACTGTGGCTGTGGCCAGTTATAGTCCCAGAACTAACACTGACAACTATTCACTCTCACATTTATTCTCTATGGGACATATTGGGCCAGATTTAGCAAAGGTTTGCTGCTTGCTAAATGAAAAAGTCGTGTTAAAAACCCAGGCGCAGCTGAGGTTAGCGTCTCTCACAGGAGCTAAATAAGCCCGGCGCAGGTTTTGCTCCTGTGACTCTATGAAGCTGTAAAACAAGGCTTTCTTGCCAGAATGCGCAAACTTCAAGGTGTGGAAACTGCAAATTAAATTGTTAGCCGTCTCTATTTGATTTATCACGAGTACGGAGCTAAATCTGCTGTAAATTAATCACGTTGGAGGAGCAGGTGCAAAAGTTTTTCGGAGGAAAGAGAGCAGCTTTAGTGCACAGATGGGGCGTTTAAAATAAGTTCTACTGCTTTAACAGGTCTCATTTACAAAGATACAACAGTAAAGAACAGTAAAGTGTTGACTTGAAGTCAGAGAAAACAAAGAGACAGACTTTACCTGACACTTTTTCCTTGTTTTTCTCGTACTTCCCTGAACTTCAGCCTTTACAGCTCCTGTCTCTGGGCTTTCAGTCTGTTCCATTTACTTTTTAATCCTTACGGTGATGATTAAGCAGTCTGTAAACGCTGCGTACAGGCTGTGATGGCAGCGTCAGTCCCGTTGTGTTTATCCCATTGCCTCTCAAAGCTCGCTGCGACGCTTGACTGGCTTGATTGGCGGAGGACATCAAAAATATTTATTAATTGTTATATTTATTTGATCACAATCAGCACTGCATAGTGGCTACTTGATACATTTTGTATTATTGTTTAAAGGGTTTTCTGCCACTGTGCGCCCTCTGCATTAGGCCATGTTATCATTCAGCTTAAAAGACCTGACTAGACTTTCTAAAGCCCACAATCACCACAGCAGTGTCCCCAAAGAGCTTTACAGACACTGAATTTATTTAAATTATTCCCATGGTCCTTACTTCCCCTCGTGTGCAAATGCAAATTAACAAGACTCTGTCTTTGCCTGGAGCGTTCACTAAAGCCATCTGAGGCTGTGTGTAGTACTCTCAGTGTAAAAGTACTTTATTCCTCTCTGTATTGAAGTACTCTGTGTGTACTCCTGTGTTCCAGCCCGAGTACAAGGTGGCGGACCCCATCTGCACCTTCCTCTTCTCTGCCTTTGTCCTCTGCACCACCATCACCATCCTCAGAGACGTCTTCAGGATACTCATGGAAGGTAGGCTTTAGGGAGGACACCAGGACACACCAGGACACACCAGGACACACCAGGACACACCAGGACACACCATGACACACCAGGACACACCAGGACACACCATGACACACCAGAACACACCAGGACACACCAGAACACACCAGGACACACCAGGACCACACCAGGACACACCAGGACCACACCATTACACACCAGGACACACCAGGACACACCAGGACACACCAGGACACACCAGGACCACACCATTACACACCGGGACACACCTGGACACACCGGGACACACCAGGACACACCAGGACCACACCAGGACCACACCAGGACACACCAGGACACACCAGGACACACCAGGACCACACCAGAACACACCAGGACCACACCAGGACCACACCAGAACACACCAGAACCACACCAGGACCACACCAGAACACACCAGGACACACCAGGACCACACCAGGACCACACCAGGACCACACCAGAACACACCAGGACCACACCAGAACACACCAGGACACACCAGGACCACACCAGAACACACCAGGACGCACCAGGACGCACCAGGACGCACCAGGACACACCAGGACACACCAGGACCACACCAGGACCACACCAGGACACACCAGGACCACACCAGGACACACCAGGACCACACCAGGACCACACCAGAACACACCAGGACACACCAGGACCACACCAGGACCACACCAGGACACACCAGGACCACACCAGGACACACCAGGACACACCAGGACCACACCATTACACACCAGGACACACCAGGACACACCAGGACACACCAGGACCACACCAGGACCACACCAGGACCACACCAGGACACACCAGGACACACCAGTACCACACCAGGACACACCAGGACCACACCTGAACTCACCAGGACCACACCAGGACACACCAGGACCACACCAGGACACACCAGGACCACACCATTACACACCAGGACACACCGGGACACACCAGGACACACCAGGACCACACCAGGACACACCAGGACACACCAGGACACACCAGGACCACACCAGGACACACCAGAACACACCAGGACCACACCAGGACACACCAGGACACACCAGAACACACCAGAACACACCAGGACACACCAGGACCACACCAGGACCACACCAGGACCACACCAGGACACACCAGGACCACACCAGGACCACACCGGGACACACCGGGACACACCGGGACACACCAGGACCACACCAGGACCACACCAGGACCACACCAGGACCACACCAGGACACACCAGGACACACCAGTACCACACCAGAACACACCAGTACCACACCAGGACACACCAGGACACACCAGGACACACCAGGACCACACCAGGACACACCAGGACCACACCAGGACCACACCAGGACACACCAGGACACACAGCAGTGAGGTCTTCATCTGGCAGAGGGTGTTACGCCTGATGGGTGTTTTTTGCTGTTAATTACATATTTTCAATTTCAATTTTACATATTTTAAAAAATATTTTCCAGTAATTGCAGCAGAGATGGCACATAGAGAAGTAACACAGAGGCCATAATGTAAGATAAAGAGATACAAAGGCTGTAGGTGTTTGCCGTGTGACCTGGTCGACCCGGGGCAGATGGCCACAGCTGAACCCAGGCTGGAGGCAGAGAACTCAGCTGTGAAACACTCCAAAGGTCACTTCTGTGGCACACATTTAAACACACACTGTACATCATGTTCCTACAGAAGGCCCAGAGGAAGAGAGGAGAGGACGCAGAGGAGAGGGTCAGAGGGAGGCAGAGGAGGAGGAGGAGGAAGATTTTTCCTTATAGATTGATTTGCATAGAATACCTGGTCTGGTCAGAGACACTGACAGAACATAACAAGTCTCTTGGATAAGAGACAGAACATCTAAAACTCTAAAAACCAAGTCCAGCTGATTTATTTTTAAACATTTGTTTGTTGTTGTGATGTAGAGCTTGGATGAGTCTTCACAGACCTAAGCTAAGTAATAATATTCTACACAGAACATTTTGTACAAAAAAAATACTCAAACTGGCTTTTACATTCATAACTAACTCTGCCATCCACTAAACCTATTTCTGATCAACAAACTGCACAAAACTAAAAGAAAAAGAAAAAGAAAACATCTGATATCCAAGAAATGCAGTCCTATTGATGTATTATTACATTATAGGCTGCAGCTATTACATTTTCAAAGGATTTTTTTTAATGCTAGGTCAATAATTGAATAACTTATTATGTTATTGGCCATTATTACACCATCGGTTGTTATCCATGGTCAGATAAAGCTCCTCAGTAGAACTCCTGGCTGCACTCACACTGCCCAGCAACACAAACAACAACATCACTGTTTTCATAAAACACATGCAGCTGCAGGCTCACATGGACTGTAACTAAAGCCTGTCTCTGTCTCTCTGTCCCTGTCCCTCTTCCTGTCTCTGTCTCTGTCTCTGTCTCTGTCCCTGTCTCTGTCTCTGTCTCTGTCTCTCTGTCCCTGTCCCTCTTCCTGTCTCTGTCCCTGTCTCTGTCTCTGTCCCTGTCTCTGTCTCTGTCTCTGTCTCTGTCCCTGTCCCTGTCTCTGTCTGTGTCCAGGTTGTCCTAAAGAGTTCCAGTACAACTCTGTGAAGGAGGTTCTGCTCTCGGTGAAGACGGTGAAGTCTGTCCACTGTCTGCATCTGTGGGCTCTGACTGTGGGACAGGCCCTGGTCTCTGTGCATCTGGCCATAGGTAAGTACTACTACTACTACTACTACTACTACTACTACTACTACTAGTACTAATACTACTACACTGAGGAGCTTTTACAAGGGGGTGATAAGTTTTGGGGCTGTATAAAGAAGGAACAGAATAAAAATCTTTTCTATGGAACTCACATTGGCGCTGAGAGGAGTTTAGACCTGGTTTAGTTCTGGTTTCGTCCTGGTTTAGACCTTGTTTAGGCCTGGTTTAGCCCTGGTTTAGACCTGGTTTAGACCTGGTTTAGACCTGGTTTAGTCCTGTTTTCGTCCTGGTTTAGCCCTGGTTTAGGCCTGGTTTAGACCTGGTTTAGGCCTGGTTTAGGCCTGGTTTAGGCCTGGTTTAGTCCTGGTTTAGCCCTGGTTTAGGCCTGGTTTAGACCTGGTTTAGGCCTGGTTTAGACCTGGTTTAGACCTGGTTTAGTCCTGTTTTCGTCCTGGTTTAGCCCTGGTTTAGGCCTGGTTTAGACCTTGTTTAGGCCTGGTTTAGCCCTGGTTTAGCCCTGGTTTAGACCTGGTTTAGACCTGGTTTAGTCCTGTTTTCGTCCTGGTTTAGCCCTGGTTTAGGCCTGGTTTAGACCTGGTTTAGGCCTGGTTTAGAACTGGTTTAGCCCTGGTTTCGTCCAGGTTTTGTCCTGGTTTAGCCCTGGTTTAGTCCTGGTTTAGACCTGGTTTAGGCCTGGTTTAGGCCTGGTTTAGCCCTGGTTTAGGCCTGGTTTAGGCCTGGTTTAGTCCTGGTTTAGCCCTGGTTTAGGCCTGGTTTAGGCCTGGTTTAGTCCTGGTTTAGCCCTGGTTTAGGCCTGGTTTAGACCTGGTTTAGGCCTGGTTTAGGCCTGGTTTAGACCTGGTTTAGACCTGGTTTAGTCCTGTTTTCGTCCTGGTTTAGCCCTGGTTTAGGCCTGGTTTAGACCTTGTTTAGGCCTGGTTTAGCCCTGGTTTAGCCCTGGTTTAGACCTGGTTTAGACCTGGTTTAGTCCTGTTTTCGTCCTGGTTTAGCCCTGGTTTAGGCCTGGTTTAGACCTGGTTTAGGCCTGGTTTAGAACTGGTTTAGCCCTGGTTTCGTCCAGGTTTTGTCCTGGTTTAGTCCTGGTTTAGTCCTGGTTTAGACCTGGTTTAGACCTGGTTTAGTCCTGTTTTCGTCCTGGTTTAGCCCTGGTTTAGGCCTGGTTTAGACCTTGTTTAGGCCTGGTTTAGCCCTGGTTTAGCCCTGGTTTAGACCTGGTTTAGACCTGGTTTAGTCCTGTTTTCGTCCTGGTTTAGCCCTGGTTTAGGCCTGGTTTAGACCTGGTTTAGGCCTGGTTTAGAACTGGTTTAGCCCTGGTTTCGTCCAGGTTTTGTCCTGGTTTAGCCCTGGTTTAGTCCTGGTTTAGACCTGGTTTAGGCCTGGTTTAGGCCTGGTTTAGCCCTGGTTTAGGCCTGGTTTAGGCCTGGTTTAGTCCTGGTTTAGCCCTGGTTTAGGCCTGGTTTAGGCCTGGTTTAGTCCTGGTTTAGCCCTGGTTTAGGCCTGGTTTAGACCTGGTTTAGGCCTGGTTTAGGCCTGGTTTAGACCTGGTTTAGACCTGGTTTAGTCCTGTTTTCGTCCTGGTTTAGCCCTGGTTTAGGCCTGGTTTAGACCTTGTTTAGGCCTGGTTTAGCCCTGGTTTAGCCCTGGTTTAGACCTGGTTTAGACCTGGTTTAGTCCTGTTTTCGTCCTGGTTTAGCCCTGGTTTAGGCCTGGTTTAGACCTGGTTTAGGCCTGGTTTAGAACTGGTTTAGCCCTGGTTTCGTCCAGGTTTTGTCCTGGTTTAGTCCTGGTTTAGTCCTGGTTTAGACCTGGTTTAGGCCTGGTTTAGAACTGGTTTAGCCCTGGTTTCGTCCAGGTTTTGTCCTGGTTTAGCCCTGGTTTAGTCCTGGTTTAGACCTGGTTTAGGCCTGGTTTAGGCCTGGTTTAGCCCTGGTTTAGTCCTGGTTTAGGCCTGGTTTAGTCCTGGTTTAGACCTGGTTTAGGCCTGGTTTAGACCTGGTTTAGTCCTGGTTTAGCTCTGGTTTAGGCCTGGTTTAGACCTGGTTTAGTCCTGGTTTAGACCTGGTTTAGTCCTGGTTTCGTCCTGGTTTAGAACTGGTTTAGCCCTGGTTTAGGCCTGGTTTAGTCCTGGTTTAGACCTGGTTTAGGCCTGGTTTAGACCTGGTTTAGGCCTGGTTTAGTCCTGGTTTAGCCCTGGTTTAGTCCTGGTTTAGACCTGGTTTAGGCCTGGTTTAGACCTGGTTTAGTCCTGGTTTAGCTCTGGTTTAGGCCTGGTTTAGCCCTGGTTTAGACCTGGTTTAGTCCTGGTTTAGCCCTGGTTTAGTCCTGGTTTAGACCTGGTTTAGGCCTGGTTTAGACCTGGTTTAGTCCTGGTTTAGCTCTGGTTTAGGCCTGGTTTAGACCTGGTTTAGGCCTGGTTTAGCCCTGGTTTAGACCTGGTTTAGTCCTGGTTTAGCCCTGGTTTAGTCCTGGTTTAGACCTGGTTTAGTCCTGGTTTAGCCCTGGTTTAGTCCTGGTTTAGACCTGGTTTAGGCCTGGTTTAGACCTGGTTTAGTCCTGGTTTAGCTCTGGTTTAGGCCTGGTTTAGCCCTGGTTTAGACCTGGTTTAGGCCTGGTTTAG
Organism: Bostrychus sinensis; assembly: GCA_020698575.1. Taxonomy (NCBI): domain Eukaryota; kingdom Metazoa; phylum Chordata; class Actinopteri; order Gobiiformes; family Eleotridae; genus Bostrychus; species Bostrychus sinensis. Next base: position 31,206,545 of record CM036257.1, read on the forward strand.
TCCTGGTTTAGACCTGGTTTAGTCCTGGTTTAGTCCTGGTTTAGACCTGGTTTAGGCCTGGTTTAGTCCTGGTTTAGACCTGGTTTAGGCCTGGTTTAGTCCTGGTTTAGACCTGGTTTAGGCCTGGTTTAGGCCTGGTTTAGTCCTGGTTTAGCCCTGGTTTAGACCTGGTTTAGCCCTGGTTTAGACCTGGTTTAGGCCTGGTTTCGTCCTGGTTTAGACCTGGTTTAGGCCTGGTTTAGTCCTGGTTTAGACCTGGTTTAGGCCTGGTTTAGGCCTGGTTTAGTCCTGGTTTAGCCCTGGTTTTGTCCTGGTTTAGACCTGGTTTAGTCCTGGTTTAGTCCTGGTTTAGCCCTGGTTTAGACCTGGTTTAGCCCTGGTTTAGTCCTGGTTTAGACCTGGTTTAGTCCTGGTTTAGTCCTGGTTTAGTCCTGGTTTAGACCTGGTTTAGACCTGGTTTAGTCCTGTTTTCGTCCTGGTTTAGCCCTGGTTTAGGCCTGGTTTAGACCTTGTTTAGGCCTGGTTTAGCCCTGGTTTAGCCCTGGTTTAGACCTGGTTTAGACCTGGTTTAGTCCTGTTTTCGTCCTGGTTTAGCCCTGGTTTAGGCCTGGTTTAGACCTGGTTTAGGCCTGGTTTAGAACTGGTTTAGCCCTGGTTTCGTCCAGGTTTTGTCCTGGTTTAGCCCTGGTTTAGTCCTGGTTTAGACCTGGTTTAGGCCTGGTTTAGGCCTGGTTTAGCCCTGGTTTAGGCCTGGTTTAGGCCTGGTTTAGTCCTGGTTTAGCCCTGGTTTAGGCCTGGTTTAGGCCTGGTTTAGTCCTGGTTTAGCCCTGGTTTAGGCCTGGTTTAGACCTGGTTTAGGCCTGGTTTAGGCCTGGTTTAGACCTGGTTTAGACCTGGTTTAGTCCTGGTTTAGCCCTGGTTTAGGCCTGGTTTAGACCTTGTTTAGGCCTGGTTTAGCCCTGGTTTAGCCCTGGTTTAGCCCTGGTTTAGACCTGGTTTAGACCTGGTTTAGTCCTGTTTTCGTCCTGGTTTAGCCCTGGTTTAGGCCTGGTTTAGACCTGGTTTAGGCCTGGTTTAGAACTGGTTTAGCCCTGGTTTCGTCCAGGTTTTGTCCTGGTTTAGTCCTGGTTTAGTCCTGGTTTAGACCTGGTTTAGGCCTGGTTTAGAACTGGTTTAGCCCTGGTTTCGTCCAGGTTTTGTCCTGGTTTAGCCCTGGTTTAGTCCTGGTTTAGACCTGGTTTAGGCCTGGTTTAGGCCTGGTTTAGCCCTGGTTTAGTCCTGGTTTAGGCCTGGTTTAGACCTGGTTTAGGCCTGGTTTAGACCTGGTTTAGTCCTGGTTTAGCTCTGGTTTAGGCCTGGTTTAGACCTGGTTTAGTCCTGGTTTAGACCTGGTTTAGTCCTGGTTTCGTCCTGGTTTAGAACTGGTTTAGCCCTGGTTTAGGCCTGGTTTAGTCCTGGTTTAGACCTGGTTTAGGCCTGGTTTAGACCTGGTTTAGGCCTGGTTTAGTCCTGGTTTAGCCCTGGTTTAGTCCTGGTTTAGACCTGGTTTAGGCCTGGTTTAGACCTGGTTTAGTCCTGGTTTAGCTCTGGTTTAGGCCTGGTTTAGCCCTGGTTTAGACCTGGTTTAGTCCTGGTTTAGCCCTGGTTTAGTCCTGGTTTAGACCTGGTTTAGGCCTGGTTTAGACCTGGTTTAGTCCTGGTTTAGCTCTGGTTTAGGCCTGGTTTAGACCTGGTTTAGGCCTGGTTTAGCCCTGGTTTAGACCTGGTTTAGTCCTGGTTTAGCCCTGGTTTAGTCCTGGTTTAGACCTGGTTTAGTCCTGGTTTAGCCCTGGTTTAGTCCTGGTTTAGACCTGGTTTAGGCCTGGTTTAGACCTGGTTTAGTCCTGGTTTAGCTCTGGTTTAGGCCTGGTTTAGCCCTGGTTTAGACCTGGTTTAGGCCTGGTTTAGTCCTGGTTTAGACCTGGTTTAGTCCTGGTTTAGTCCTGGTTTAGACCTGGTTTAGGCCTGGTTTAGTCCTGGTTTAGACCTGGTTTAGGCCTGGTTTAGTCCTGGTTTAGACCTGGTTTAGGCCTGGTTTAGGCCTGGTTTAGTCCTGGTTTAGCCCTGGTTTAGACCTGGTTTAGCCCTGGTTTAGACCTGGTTTAGGCCTGGTTTCGTCCTGGTTTAGACCTGGTTTAGGCCTGGTTTAGTCCTGGTTTAGACCTGGTTTAGGCCTGGTTTAGGCCTGGTTTAGTCCTGGTTTAGCCCTGGTTTTGTCCTGGTTTAGACCTGGTTTAGTCCTGGTTTAGTCCTGGTTTAGCCCTGGTTTAGACCTGGTTTAGCCCTGGTTTAGTCCTGGTTTAGACCTGGTTTAGTCCTGGTTTAGTCCTGGTTTAGTCCTGGTTTAGACCTGGTTTAGACCTGGTTTAGACCTGGTTTAGGCCTGGTTTAGCCCTGGTTTAGTCCTGGTTTAGCTCTGGTTTAGCCCTGGTTTAGACCTGGTTTAGCCCTGGTTTAGCCCAGGTTTAGACCTGGTTTAGGCCTGGTTTAGCCCTGGTTTAGACCTGGTTTAGGCCTGGTTTAGTCCTGGTTTAGACCTGGTTTAGGCCTGGTTTAGCCCTGGTTTAGACCTGGTTTAGGCCTGGTTTAGGCCTGGTTTAGCCCTGGTTTAGCCCTGGTTTAGACCTGGTTTAGGCCTGGTTTAGCCCTGGTTTAGACCTGGTTTAGGCCTGGTTTAGTCCTGGTTTAGACCTGGTTTAGCCCTGGTTTAGTCCTGGTTTAGTCCTGGTTTAGGCCTGGTTTAGTCCTGGTTTAGTCCTGGTTTAGTCCTGGTTTAGACCTGGTTTAGTCCTGGTTTAGACCTGGTTTAGCCCTGGTTTAGTCCTGGTTTAGCTCTGGTTTAGCCCTGGTTTAGACCTGGTTTAGCCCAGGTTTAGACCTGGTTTAGACCTGGTTTAGGCCTGGTTTAGGCCTGGTTTAGCCCTGGTTTAGACCTGGTTTAGGCCTGGTTTAGTCCTGGTTTAGACCTGGTTTAGGCCTGGTTTAGCCCTGGTTTAGACCTGGTTTAGGCCTGGTTTAGCCCTGGTTTAGACCTGGTTTAGCCCTGGTTTAGACCTGGTTTAGGCCTGGTTTAGTCCTGGTTTAGACCTGGTTTAGCCCTGGTTTAGTCCTGGTTTAGTCCTGGTTTAGGCCTGGTTTAGTCCTGGTTTAGTCCTGGTTTAGTCCTGGTTTAGACCTGGTTTAGTCCTGGTTTAGACCTGGTTTAGCCCTGGTTTAGTCCTGGTTTAGCTCTGGTTTAGCCCTGGTTTAGACCTGGTTTAGCCCAGGTTTAGACCTGGTTTAGACCTGGTTTAGGCCTGGTTTAGGCCTGGTTTAGCCCTGGTTTAGACCTGGTTTAGGCCTGGTTTAGTCCTGGTTTAGACCTGGTTTAGGCCTGGTTTAGCCCTGGTTTAGACCTGGTTTAGGCCTGGTTTAGCCCTGGTTTAGTCCTGGTTTAGCCCTGGTTTAGTCCTGGTTTAGCCCTGGTTTAGACCTGGTTTAGACCTGGTTTAGTCCTGGTTTAGCCCTGGTTTAGACCTGGTTTAGCCCTGGTTTAGTCCTGGTTTAGCCTGTGTCTCTGCTCCCGTCTGCTTCTCCACCTCTGTCTTCTTGTCTTGTCCCAGAGGAGGGCGGTGACCCTCAGGCCGTCCTGCAGGAGGCCTCAGACCTGCTCCACACCAAGTTCGGCTTCCAGAGCATCACGGTCCAAGTGGAGTTCTACACTGAAGACATGGGCCACTGCTCGCACTGCCAGGACCCCAGGGACTAACCCGGACTCAAAACCAGACCAAGACTGGGCTCAAACCAGACCAAAACCGGACTCAAACTTTGACCAAAATCAGACTCAAAACACTAGAAAACTGGGCCAATGGACTGGACCTAAACCTGTCTCTAAACTTTAACTGTAATAAGTCATCCCTTTTTAAAGAATTGGGAAAAAAACGCACAAAAGCAAGTCAGCTTTAGAATATTGTAGAAAAATGTTTACAGTTAAGAAACTGATCACAATTAAAATAAACAAACGCCTAAAATATTTCACATTTCCACTGGGGCGGGAGTTCCGAGCGTCCCCAGAAAGCGATATCAATCTGTGCTTCTTTTGACTCTGGGTCCAGCTTTGAGCTCTGGACTGCTGCGAGCTGATTGGACGAGAGAGACGGGTGAAAACAAAAAGCCAAAGCACAGGAATAAAAGGGAAAGTGTTATTTTTAATCAAACTCATACTTATTCTTGTGATGAACAGATTCAGAGCGGACGAGATCAGTGTTGTGGTGACTTTTTTGAAACACAAACCCAGCGCATGTTATCCACCTCTGTGTCTGGGTTCAGGGTCAGTTCATTTGTAGTTCAGACGAGATTAAACAGGAGGTCAACTCATGTGGTCATATGTAAGGGTGCTCCAATCGATCGGCCGCCGATCATGATCGACCGATCATGGCTAAAAATAGAGTGATCGGTGATTGGTAAAATGGGCCGATCAGAAGGGCCGATCAAATTACAATAAACACGCGAGGCTCTCACATTTACTGTCCTGCAACTCTGGTTTGATTAAACAGCAGTAGCGTTATTTTAGCAGTGTTTTTAAGTTGAAGCCCTGGTTATAACGAACACAAACCTGCCCTGGAGGCGCTGCTTTGTGTCCCCGCTGTGTCCCCGCCTGCTTTAGGAGCGCACGGGACAGAACCGAGGCGCAGCAGTGCGTGTATTTGCAAACACCAACGTAAATAGAGCTACAGCTAACCCGCTAACAGTTACGTTAAAAGGATTAAGAAAGTTCAGAGTCTGCCTGTGTCTTGTTGCGCGGAGAAAACTGTGCGTTTTGTGACTTAAACTGCACCAAATGGCTGCTAATGGAAAGAGAAAGTAAAAAGGCAGCCCATGTGTCCCCGTGAGTCTGAGAGGAGCAGCTTTCATCGTTGTCTTCTCTGCTCTTGTGCACGTTTTCTTCATTCAGACGTTGTCAAAACTGGCAGCAGGAGCTGTCTGCTCTTTAGTCCACTGTGTTTCAACCTGGTTTGGCTGCGCGTTACGCGGACGCAGGCGCTGCACCCGCGGACTCGCATTAAAGGAACCAATTAAGAACAGCTGATTTTTACATCAGCGGAGCATTCAAACAAAGCCACAGACACTGGGCACACATTAAAGACCAATAATGCAACAAAACCTCTTCTAAAACAAAAATAAGTAGAATTTTGTTGTTCTTTTATATTTACAAAGGCTACAGTATTTTTCAAATGGAACTAATAATAGCCTGCATACAATACATTACTAAATTGAAGACCACGTGATCGGTATCGGCCATGATCGGTATCGGCCGATCACAGCAGAGGCTGATCGGTGATCGGCCTCAAAAACCCTGATCGGAGCACCCTTAGTCATATGTTGTTAAATGTGTTAAAGTGGAGCAGAGAAGTGAGTGTAATGCACAGAAAGCTGGAGGTGAACCTGAAGCAGTCTCCTGTTTACTGAAGCTAACACAGCTTTAGCCCCAGCCAGGATTTCCTCTCTCTTTAGTAAATACTGCCACTGTGTTTGTTTTAAAGTCAGCTTCAGACAGGTTTCATCTCAGACCCAGAGTCATGGAAACAGCAGCAGGTTTTGGGGGTGACCTGAACCAAACCGTCCCGTCCCCAGTGGAAATGCTCCTTCTGTTTCCTTCTTGCTAACTCTGTATGTTTTTGAAATGAGCTACTGAAATATTATCACCTGAAAGCTTTAAAGTCGCCCACAGCCACTGCCCCAGTTGTTAGAGGAACTCAAACTGCCACATTTACAACTTTACCATGGTCCAAGGTAAGGTTTTCCTGGGAAACCTGTGGCCTGAAATAAAATATAAGTCCCCTTCCTTCAGTGAATGTACAGTCACACACATTTATCCAGGCTTGGGACCAGCTTGGCTCCACGGGTTAAGCTCCTCCCCCTCCAAAGGCAGGTGAACTCATGACCTCAGTGCACTGCTGCTGCTGGGACAGATCACAGAGACCAGAGTCAGAAACAGAGCAGTGCAGGGTTTTAGTCTGGATCAGGAGCCAGGGACTGTCCCAGAGTCAGAGCCGGGACGTCCACGGCGTCTCTGGGACGTGTGGGGTCAGAGTTTACCAAACACCGGGCAGAGACAGAGACAGAGACCGGGGGAAATAAATGACCCAGGACAGAGTCTGAAGGAGACAACTCTGAGCTGCTCCTGGAGACGTCTCATATTTCACCTGCAGCCTCGGTCTCTGCCTCTGTCTGTCTCTGTCTCTGTCCTCCTGTCTCTCTCCTACTCTGTCCCTCCTGTCTCTCTCTGTCTCTGTCCTCCTGTCTCTGTCTCTCTCTGTCCTCCTGTCTCTCTCCTACTCTGTCCTCCTGTCTCTCTCTGTCTCTGTCCTCCTGTCTCTCTCTGTCTCTGTCCTCCTGTCTCTCTCTGTCTCTGTCCTCCTGTCTCTCTCCTACTCTCTCTGTCCTCCTGTCTCTCTCTGTCTCTGTCCTCCTGTCTCTCTCCTACTCTGTCCTCCTGTCTCTCTCTGTCTCTGTCCTCCTGTCTCTCTCCTACTCTCTCTGTCCTCCTGTCTCTCTCCTACTCTCTCTGTCCTCCTGTCTCTCTCCTACTCTCTCTGTCCTCCTGTCTCTCTCCTACTCTGTCCTCCTGTCTCTCTCTGTCTCTGTCCTCCTGTCTCTGTCTGTCTCTGTCCTCCTGTCTCTCTCCTACTCTGTCCTCCTGTCTCTCTCCTACTCTGTCCTCCTGTCTGTCTCTGTCTCTGTCCTCCTGTCTCTCTCTGTCTCTGTCCTCCTGTCTCTGTCTGTCTCTGTCCTCCTGTCTCTCTCTGTCTCTGTCCTCCTGTCTCTCTCCTACTCTCTCTGTCCTCCTGTCTCTCTCCTACTCTGTCCTCCTGTCTCTCTCCTACTCTGTCCTCCTGTCTGTCTCTGTCTCTGTCCTCCTGTCTCTCTCTGTCTCTGTCCTCCTGTCTCTGTCTGTCTCTGTCCTCCTGTCTCTCTCTGTCTCTGTCCTCCTGTCTCTCTCCTACTCTCTCTGTCCTCCTGTCTCTCTCCTACTCTCTCTGTCCTCCTGTCTCTGTCTGTCTCTGTCCTCCTGTCTCTCTCCTACTCTCTCTGTCCTCCTGTCTCTGCCTCTCTCTGTCCTCCTGTCTCTCTTTGTCTCTGTCCTACTTTCTCTGTCTGTTTCTCTCTGTCTCTGTCCTGGTGTCTCTGTCTCTGTCCGTCTCTGTCCGTCTACCTTTCTGCTCTGCTGTCTCCATCTGTCCTCCTGTGAGACACTTTTACTCTGATCTATGCAGTACACATGAACATACGTCTGACCACGACACACAAACAATGTCCTGACTTTTTAAACAAAAGGTTTTTAAAAAAGTTTTTAAAGTCTCACTTTCAGAGCCACAGTGGCTGTAACTCTCACAGGTTTGTCTCTAAAACAGGAGGCTCAGAGTTTTCTGACCCAGTTCTTAAATATCTCTGGAGCAAACCTGTGGACCAGATCTGAGCCTGGATCTTGGTCAGGAGTGATCTCAGAATTATTTAAACTGGTTTAAGCATTAAGATCAGGTCTTGTTACTTGCAGGCCTCTGTACAGTCAGAGCATCTTCCACTGTTCAGATTTAGTTTTGGCTTTGTCAGACAGAGACAGTGGACAGACAGGAAACTAGGAAGGAAAATTAGAGAGAGAGGGAATGACAAGGAGCAAACTGTTCCGACCTGGAATCAAACCCAGGCCGCTCCGGTTTGTGGGCACCCGAAAAATACAGCTGAAGTTACTGTGACCCTCAGAGAAGTTGCAGTGATTCTTTGTGGGTCGTTGTTCATAAAAAGAGCCACTGGTGTGGCCACGCCCGTTACGTGATGATGTCACTGCGTCACACCAAAAGGAACACTTGTAAAGTCTAATGCATGAATGTTCACTGTTGTACAGAAAACTGCCAGAGGACTCACCCAAAAAAAAACTAAAGATATATTTTCATAAAATCATTATCTTAGATTTTAAAAGATCCTTTATGGAGGAGGAAGTGAATGTAACGACCATTTTACTGTTTTTATTTTGGTGAAGTGGTTTAACTTTGGAGTCGATGTTGAGAATGCCGAGTGTCTCGTCTGTCTCCGTCTGAAAACTCGATGTAAATATGTGAAATAAGTGAAGTTATGTGAAACTTTTGTGAATACTGTGTGTAAATATAACGTCTGTCTGAGAAAACTGTTGTCCAAGTGTTCTGTTTGTGTTTGTCACGTGATGTTTAAGATTTTTAATGTGGCAAGGGTTTTGTAAAGACGAATAAATGAGGACTGCACATGAAGGACACACGGCTCTGCTTTGTTTATCTTCTCTCTAACTGTCCACAGACGCACCTGTACAGGTGAGGACTGTCTCTAATGTCCACAGACACACCTGTACAGGTGAGGACTGTCTCTAATGTCCACAGACACACCTGTACAGGTGAGGAGCGTCTCTAATGTCCACAGACACCTGTACAGGTGAGGACTGTCTCTAATGTCCACAGACGCACCTGTACAGGTGAGGACTGTCTCTAATGTCCACAGACACCTGTACAGGTGAGGACTGTCTCTAATGTCCACAGACGCACCTGTACAGGTGAGGACTGTCTCTAATGTCCACAGACACACCTGTACAGGTGAGGAGCGTCTCTAATGTCCACAGACACCTGTACAGGTGAGGACTGTCTCTAATGTCCACAGACACACCTGTACAGGTGAGGAGCGTCTCTAATGTCCACAGACACCTGTACAGGTGAGGACTGTCTCTAATGTCCACAGACACACCTGTACAGGTGAGGACTGTCTCTAATGTCCACAGACGCACCTGTACAGGTGAGGACTGTCTCTAATGTCCACAGACACACCTGTACAGGTGAGGACTGTCTCTAATGTCCACAGACACACCTGTACAGGTGAGGAGCGTCTCTAATGTCCACAGACACCTGTACAGGTGAGGACTGTCTCTAATGTCCACAGACGCACCTGTACAGGTGAGGACTGTCTCTAATGTCCACAGACACCTGTACAGGTGAGGACTGTCTCTAATGTCCACAGACGCACCTGTACAGGTGAGGACTGTCTCTAATGTCCACAGACACACCTGTACAGGTGAGGAGCGTCTCTAATGTCCACAGACACCTGTACAGGTGAGGACTGTCTCTAATGTCCACAGACACACCTGTACAGGTGAGGAGCGTCTCTAATGTCCACAGACACCTGTACAGGTGAGGACTGTCTCTAATGTCCACAGACGCACCTGTACAGGTGAGGACTGTCTCTAATGTCCACAGACACACCTGTACAGGTGAGGACTGTCTCTAATGTCCACAGACGCACCTGTACAGGTGAGGACTGTCTCTAATGTCCACAGACGCACCTGTACAGGTGAGGACTGTCTCTAATGTCCACAGACACCTGTACAGGTGAGGACTGTCTCTAATGTCCACAGACACACCTGTACAGGTGAGGACTGTCTCTAATGTCCACAGACACACCTGTACAGGTGAGGACTGTCTCTAATGTCCACAGACGCACCTGTACAGGTGAGGACTGTCTCTAATGTCCACAGACACCTGTACAGGTGAGGACTGTCTCTAATGTCCACAGACGCACCTGTACAGGTGAGGACTGTCTCTAATGTCCACAGACACCTGTACAGGTGAGGACTGTCTCTAATGTCCACAGACACACCTGTACAGGTGAGGACTGTCTCTAATGTCCACAGACACACCTGTACAGGTGAGGACTGTCTCTAATGTCCACAGACGCACCTGTACAGGTGAGGACTGTCTCTAATGTCCACAGACACCTGTACAGGTGAGGACTGTCTCTAATGTCCACAGACGCACCTGTACAGGTGAGGACTGTCTCTAATGTCCACAGACACCTGTACAGGTGAGGACTGTCTCTAATGTCCACAGACACACCTGTACAGGTGAGGACTGTCTCTAATGTCCACAGACGCACCTGTACAGGTGAGGACTGTCTCTAATGTCCACAGACACACCTGTACAGGTGAGGACTGTCTCTAATGTCCACAGACACCTGTACAGGTGAGGACTGTCTCTAATGTCCACAGACAGATTAATGAACACTAAAGACGACACACGTTGCAATAATTTTTATTACAAAACATTTATTCGCTGTTAGAGATAAACAAGTGCCTTCAGTATAAATGAATAGATTTTCACTGCAGAGAATTAGAACCAAAAGCTGTTTTTAAACCATCTCTAAAAATATCTTCCCTTAAACTGAAGCTGTGTCGAAATATTTCACAATAATAAAAACATTAACAAAGTGAATGAAACATATAATAATCTGAGAATGTTTTAAATACTGTTACTATAGACATTCAATAAAAAGTTCAAGTATCCTCCTCAGTTCAGACCTGAGTTTAACACAGGCAGAGACGAACAGTAAGACAATAACAACAACATGAGTCTGAGCTGATAAGTTTGGATTGTTGAAGTTTGGAGAAACAGACAGGAGCAGGAGAGAGCTAAATATTACTGTGAAAGGTTCCCATTCAAAGATTATTTTTTTTAAATTAAAACCAGACCGAGATGGATTTTTTGAGGCCGATGCTGATATTAGGAAACAAAAAATACAAATAACCAATATATCAGCAATATTTTCCATTAAAAAAGGTATTTTAAAGCATTTTTCTTGCCACTTTATTAGACTACACTCAATGCTTTTAAAATGCTGTAATTGTCTGGCGGCCAATAAACTCAAAGCTGCAACAAGTTATAGATTTTGAGAAAACCTGTGAATCGATGTCAATCAAACTTGTCGTGGACTCAGGACGACCCAAAGCTCTTTCCTGGTGAAAACAGAGGAGTTCACAACGGCACAAATCATATTTTGGCTGATATCTGATCATTTTCTTGTCCACATAAACAAAATACTGCCAAACTCAAACGTATATGTATGTACAGCTGCACTCAGAAATATTCAACCACTCAACAATGATCCCAGGCACCGCACCTCCAGGTCGACCACGGCTTGACGCGATCCTGGGACGTCCTGGAGCGGTCTTCTCAGTCTCAGGGATTTAAAAAAGTCAGCAGCACCGAGGCCATCACTGAGCTGGAGCTTGCTAATATTTCTGATTGCAACTATAGCTGCCGTGCTCCCGTCGGCCCGGCCCGCGCTCCTGTCGGCCCGCGCTCCTGTCGGCCCGCGCTCCCGTCGGCCCGGCCCGCGCTCCCGCCGGCCCGGCCCGCGCTCCCGCCGGCCCGGCCCGCGCTCCCGTCGGCCCGCGCTCCCGCCGGCCCGGCCCGCGCTCCCGCCGGCCCAGCCCGCGCCCCCGTCGGCCCGGCCCGTGACCCTGTCGGCCCGGCCCGTGACCATCGCTCTCTGTCCTCTCTGTTAAACGCTGGGACGCCACTGCAGAGGGGCAGGGTTTGTTTTTGTTCTGGCTAAAACATGATGGAAGTGAGCCCACTGCTTTTGTAAAAAACAGAGGACAGGTAAAAAAAATCCATGGTTGAAGTGAGATTCAGGGGCAGAGAGAAGTGGAGCTGTGTCCAGAAGCTGTCGGGACGTCTCTGTTCCCAGTTTGGAGAAGCAGACGGGAGCAACACCACAGAGACTAAACCACGTACAGCAGAGCAAGGAAGTGTGTGCTTCATACAGGAGTTTAGACCTGGTTTAGTCCTGGTTTAGTCCTGGTTTAGACCTGGTTTAGGCCTGGTTTAGACCTGGTTTAGACCTGGTTTAGACCTGGTTTAGTCCTGGTTTAGACCTGGTTTAGGCCTGGTTTAGACCTGGTTTAGACCTGGTTTAGACCTGGTTTAGTCCTGGTTTAGACCCGGTTTAGTCCTGGTTTAGCCCTGGTTTAGACCTGGTTTAGTCCTGGTTTAGACCCGGTTTAGTCCTGGTTTAGTCCTGGTTTAGTCCTGGTTTAGACCTGGTTTAGTCCTGGTTTAGACCCGGTTTAGTCCTGGTTTAGTCCTGGTTTAGACCCGGTTTAGTCCCGGTTTAGTTATGGTTTAGACCACGTTTAGTCCTGGTTTAGACCCGGTTTAGTCCAGGTTTAGTCCTGTTTTAGACCTGGTTTAGTCCTGGTTTAGACGCGGTTTAGTCCAGGTTTAGTCCTGGTTTAGACCTAGTTTAGTCCTGTTTTAGACCTGGTTTAGTCCTGGTTTAGACGCGGTTTAGTCCAGGTTTAGTCCTGGTTTAGACCTGGTTTAGTCCTGTTTTAGACCTGGTTTAGTCCTGGTTTAGACCAGGTTTAGTCCTGGTTTAGACCTGGTTTAGACCTGGTTTAGACCAGGTTTAGTCCAGGTTTAGTCCTGGTTTAGTCCTGGTTTAGTCCTGGTTGCACTGAGAGGAGTTATTGAAGTTGAAGAGGCTGAAGTGAGTTGTTCTAAATGTGTCCCTAATAAAAAACAGAAGTCGTTGCTCCTGTCTGCTCCTCCAAACTGGGCTCTGCAGGGAATAACCTCACCGCCCTAAATCCTGGACCCCACCCCCCACTTGAACCCCCCCTCCTCCAGGGCTATAGGGGCAGTGCGCAGTCTGTGTGCCCAGGCTCGGAGCTCTTCTCTGGGCCGGACTCGGGGCTGCGCTGGGCCTCGTGTGGATCCTGCGCAGAGGAGGAGGAGGAGGAGGAGGTTTTGTAGTTGACGCAGCGGACACAGAAGAGGCGCACGAGGCCGCTCTGTCCCGCCGAGGCCAGCCAGGTGTGGGACGACCAGTTAGGGCTGAAACGCACCTGAGGGCAAACAAAAAGACAAAGTTATGTTTCAGAAGCAGGTGTCAGGATGGGACAGTCCCGGTCTGCAGCAGGGTCAGGATCTGTCACAGAAACTGGTCCAAGCACAGGACGGGCACTGTGTGGAGCAAATCCTAACTCCTTCAGAGTAAAAGTATTATGGTCTGTTTAACTCATGGCACTGTTCTTTAGAACTCACCTGCATCGTTTCCTAACAAACTCTCTCTGAACAAACTCTCTCTGAACAAACTCTCCCTGAACAAACTCTCCCTGAACAAACTCTCCCTGAACAAACTCTCCCTGAACAAACTCTCCCTGAACAAACTCTCCCTGAACAAACTCTCCCTGAACAAACTCTCCCTGAACAAACTCTCTCTGAACAAACTCCTGACCTCTCTCTGTTCCTTTCACTGATTCTTGACTCAGCAGAATTTTTCTTCTGGTCGATACTTCTGCCTCCTCACTCTCTCCTCTCCTCCTCTCTCTCTCTCTTCTCCTCTTTTATCCTTTCTCCTCCCCTCTCTCCTCTCTCCATCCCTCTCGCGCTCTCTTCTCCTCTCTCCTCTTCTCTCTTTTCTCCTCTCTCTTCTCCCTCCTCTCTCTCTCCTCTCCCTCCTCTCCTCTCTTCTCCACACCTCTCTCTCCACCCATCTCTCTCTTCTCCCTCCTCTCCTTCTCTCTCCTCTCTTCTCTCTCTCTCCACCCATCTCTCTTCTCCCTCCTCTCCTTCTCTCTCTCTCCTCTCCTCTCCTCCCCTCTCTCTCCACACCTCTCTCTTCTCTTCTCTCTCCACACCTCTCTCTTCTCTTCTCTCTCTCCACCACTCTCTCTCCTCTGCTTGCTCTCCTTTCCTCTCTTCTCCCTCCTCTTCTCTCTCCTCTCTTCTCCTCTTCTCTCTCTCCACCCATCTCTCTTCTCCCTCCTCTCCTTCTCTCTCTCCTCTCCTCTTCCCCTCCCCTCTCTCCACACCTCTCTCTTCTCTTCTCTCTCCACCACTCTCTCTCCTCTGCTCGCTCTCCTTTCCTCTCTCTTCTCCTCTGCTCTCCCCTCTCTCTCCACCCTTCTCTCTTCTCCTCTTTAGAGTCTGTCCCGTGTGAAAATCGTCTGTCACTGAGTTCCCTGAAGGCAGATGAATCCTCTTTAACTAAAGCACTTCCAAAATGGCCGCCGTTCTTTCTTTCAGCTGGAGGTGACATTTTTCTAATTTTCCACATCATTAGTCCGGTCCGTCTTTATCGCTGCCTATCACTGGAAAGATTCTGGTTTAACCGTGGCAGCTCCCCCTTCTCCTTAAGACGGGACAGTTTTCAGAGCTTTGTCGGTGAAGCAGCCGTCTGCGTCTGAGCGTTTTGTTGATGGAGCGGAGGATTCACTGTGGCCTCCTCTGAAGGCTCAGGCAGGAGGAGGACGTAACGATATCTCACTGTACGATATTATCACAATATTAACCTCACGATACGATATTTATTGCGATATTGTGGGGAGGCTCACAGTAACAACATATATTATATAAAAATTCCCTGCCAAGCCCTTGGTGCAATAATTATTGTCATATTTTTATCTGCTCTAAAGTGTGACAGATAACTAAGTTTTCATCTGGATCACATTAGTTTTGTCCGACAACAAAAAGCTTTAAACAGCAGCTCAAACAGGTGCCATGAGCAATGACCATATAAGGAACTTCCCCTTCTTATACAGAGGCTCATGTAAACAAAGAGGAGTCGCTCAGACATCACTGATCTGGGGTCAGCACAGGGGCAAGTGTTCACGTGTTTGCTTTTATCCACAAACTCCTGCTCACAGCCGCCCTCTGCTGGACACTGGAGTTAGTTTATAGTTTTCAGCGCGAGTCCAGTCCGAGCCTGTAGTCCGCTCCTCGAGCACACGGAGACAAGGAGAGAGAGGAAATGAACGAGCGAAGTGTCGCGGTGTCGCGGTGCCGCGGGAGAACGTAAAAAGTTTATTTAGCAGTGCATTATTTACTAACCTTTTGAATCCTCTGCTACAGAAAACAGCCGTGAGTCTTGGTATTCGCTGATTTATCCTGCTAACGCTGCTAAAAACACTGGCTTTCTCCACCATGTTGGCTCAAACGGAGCAAAGGATCATGGTCTACGTAGTTCTCTCTGCTTTTTACCACACCGCTGCAACAAAACCATGTGTTTTCGCTCGGGGAGAATACTGTTTGATTCAGTAACAAGACCACGACAATATCGAGAAACTTTTGCTATCGCGATAGCGTGAATACCATTACATCCCTAGTCGTTAGTGTAAATGTTGTGCACCTTGTGTAACGCGGTGAGGGGGAAGTCGTCCAGCTTCAGCGGCGTCCTCTGCTCCACGGCTCTCATCCGGTTCCACATTGGACGCTTTTCAAAGTTCATGAAAGTTCTCTGTAAAAGAAAGAAAACGCTGTGGGACAGGTCCCGTAGGTGGTACACACTCTTTCCTCAGGAGTCTCTGCGATATTTAAGATGAAATAACCAGAATTATTTAGTCCTGCCTTTGGTCTGGATTAGGTCCACTTTGGTCCAGGTACATCCATGTTTTGTCATTACAGTAAATGATAACGCATTTTTCTTAATTACTACTAACACTGCCACAGTGAGGAGGTCGTACTGAGAGTCATATGTCAAAATAAATGACTGCAAATCCCTTCTACGGAAAACACACTTGCTCTGACAGGAGTTTAGCCCTGGTTTAGTCCTGGTTTAGACCTGGTTTAGTCCTGGTTTAGTCCTGGTTTAGACCTGGTTTAGACCTGGTTTAGACCTGGTTTAGACCTGGTTTAGACCTGGTTTAGTCCTGGTTTAGACCTGGTTTAGACCTGGTTTAGACCTGGTTTAGACCTGGTTTAGACCTGGTTTAGACCTGGTTTAGTCCTGGTTTAGACCTGGTTTAGTCCTGGTTTAGTCCTGGTTTAGACCTGGTTTAGACCTGGTTTAGACCTGGTTTAGACCTGGTTTAGTCCTGGTTTAGACCTGGTTTAGTCCTGGTTTAGACCTGGTTTAGACCTGGTTTAGACCTGGTTTAGTCCTGGTTTAGACCTGGTTTAGACCTGGTTTAGACCTGGTTTAGACCTGGTTTAGACCTGGTTTAGTACCTGGTTTAGACCTGGTTTAGTCCTGGTTTAGTCCTGGTTTAGACCTGGTTTAGACCTGGTTTAGACCTGGTTTAGACCTGGTTTAGCCCTGGTTTAGCCCTGGTTTAGTCCTGGTTTAGTCCTAGTTTAGTCTTGTACTGAGGTGAGTGTTGAAGTTAATTGTTCTGAAGTGTGTTTGGTACCAGGTTGAAGTCTGACAGCTGCAGGTAGCACTTCTCCACCGTGTCCTGGTACGTGTCCTGTTTGGGGCAGAGCAGGGCGGCGTTCTCGTTTCTGTCTCCTCCTTCATCGTCTGCTGCTGCGTTTTCTTTCAGAGCTGTTTCTTCTTCTGTGGTTGTAAAAGGAACCATGGAACTGAACTGCAGCGGCTGTGGACATGAGAGGAGAGAACGTGTCAGTCCTAAACGCCAAGGAACTGTCTGTGCCTTACATTAAAGGGACTACATTCTGCTTTTATTCATATTTTTTCTCTTCTTTTGAACAAAATCAAAGAAAAAGAGCTTTTGACTTCCTTAAACTTTGTGTCTGGTCCATTTTCCTCCCAAAGTAAAAATGTCTGTGAGGAATCAGTGGAAACAGAGCTGGGCACCGTTTTTTGGATAAATGCCTGAGAGCAGACTGGATGTAGAGGGCTTGTTGTTGATTGGTCAGTGCTTCCTGGAGTGGGCGGGGCTTCGTGAGGCAGAGGTTTGTGGAACCAAGCATTCTGAGGCCTCAGAAACTCAGCGCCAGAGAATACAGGATTCCTCAAACAGAACACAACTCCAGTATTTTGTGTGTGTATTGTGTGTATTGTGTGTATTGTGTGTATTGTGTGTAGACGTTGTGTGTTCAGATCTTACGAATCGTTTCTCGATGGTGCGTTTGTTGTGCAGCAGCTGCAGCGTTAACAAAGGCAACGTGCTCAGGATGACCTCCCCAAGAGAGTCAGAGGTCGCCGTGAAGTTCAGCCAATCAGAGTACGCCATGGACTGAGGAGACAGGAAGTCAGCGAGTCGTTAGAGGAAAATACAGGAACAGAGGGTGAGACATGTGAGACATGTGTCTCTCGCAGTTGAGGTAATACATTAATAAAATACCTAACAGTGCTGGTCTATTTTGTTGGTAAGGGTTATAATTAGACAGAGATATAAGGTAAGACTCACCCACATGGTCCCAGAGCGGGGGATGGGGAACAGAGGGTTCATGTAGTGGTCGTAGAAGTGCATCCCGTGGGAGCTGTACCTGAGAGGACAGAGAGTCACCTTAAACCTGCAGCGGCCCACACACCACATGAGTTTATAAACACGGTTCTTACGCCGCGTAGGCCGTCTCCTCGGCCACCAGCAGCCCCGGAGCGTACAGAGCCCAGCACACCTCCGTGCACACGTATCGCTTCTGCACCGTGATGGGCTCGCACAGACGGGACAGGTCCCACGTCTTAATGTAACGGTCCTCCCCCGCCGTCACCATCAGGTTTCTGTAAGACACACAATACAAGACTGTCTCTAATGTCCACAGACACACCTGTACAGGTGAGGACTGCCTCTAATGTCCACAGACGCACCTGTACAGGTGAGGACTGTCTCTAATGTCCACAGACACCTGTACAGGTGAGGACTGTCTCTAATGTCCACAGACACCTGTACAGGTGAGGACTGTCTCTAATGTCCACAGACCACCTGTACAGGTGAGGAGCGTCTCTAATGTCCACAGACGCACCTGTACAGGTGAGGAGCGTCTCTAATGTCCACAGACACACCTGTACAGGTGAGGACTGTCTCTAATGTCCACAGACGCACCTGTACAGGTGAGGACTGTCTCTAATGTCCACAGACGCACCTGTACAGGTGAGGAGCGTCTCTAATGTCCACAGACACACCTGTACAGGTGAGGACTGTCTCTAATGTCCACAGACACCTGTACAGGTGAGGACTGTCTCTAATGTCCACAGACACACCTGTACAGGTGAGGAGCGTCTCTAATGTCCACAGACGCACCTGTACAGGTGAGGAGCGTCTCTAATGTCCACAGACACACCTGTACAGGTGAGGACTGTCTCTAATGTCCACAGACGCACCTGTACAGGTGAGGACTGTCTCTAATGTCCACAGACACCTGTACAGGTGAGGACTGTCTCTAATGTCCACAGACACACCTGTACAGGTGAGGACTGTCTCTAATGTCCACAGACGCACCTGTACAGGTGAGGAGCGTCTCTAATGTCCACAGACACACCTGTACAGGTGAGGACTGTCTCTAATGTCCACAGACACCTGTACAGGTGAGGACTGTCTCTAATGTCCACAGACACACCTGTACAGGTGAGGAGCGTCTCTAATGTCCACAGACGCACCTGTACAGGTGAGGACTGTCTCTAATGTCCACAGACGCACCTGTACAGGTGAGGACTGTCTCTAATGTCCACAGACACCTGTACAGGTGAGGACTGTCTCTAATGTCCACAGACAGATGTGTCCAAAGTAGCTGGGACAGGTTCATGTTAGGTGTAAAGGAGAAAACTTGTTGGTGAAGAAAAGCATTTAAAAGTTGAAGTGAAAGTCGTGTTCTGAGCTCGTTGGCGTATCATGATCTCGTTCTGATAATTAATGTGGTGATTAACTCAACTAATGCTCCTCTGTGTTTCTCATTAAGACTCAATGTCCCATATTTATCATCTCTACTCTTCCCATCAGCTCCTGTTACATACACCTAATGGCTCAGGTTAAAGTCATTTCCTTCTCACAGTGGTTTGAGATACGGAGAGTTTTAAAGATCCTTGTTGTGGGTCCAGTGTGGGCCGTCCCACTGAAGCAGTCAGCTCATGACACATACAGGTTAAAGCTCCATATTCTGCTTTCCTCAGTTTTTCTGAAACAGTGACTCCTCCGCCTTAGTATTTCAGGTTTTATATTAAAATAATGTATCTGTGGAAAACCTCTTCTGCTGGGAGCTGAGTGACTACTGTTACTGTTACTGTGATTACTGTTAGCAACATGAGGCTAACAGATAGATTTCTGAGCTGATGCTTCGTAGTGATGGAGGTTTAAGGCTGAAATGATCAGAACGAGTCCGGTGACGGTGTCTGGGCTTTAGAAACGCGCAGGAGCACTTCCTGATTTCACGTGTCTATGTAGAGCTGTGAGACCGAGCGTTTTCAGCGTTAAGTGTTACCCTGCGAATAAACGGTGATTGTCCAGACTTCATCACCCAATAAAACTGTTTATTCCTGAATGGTTTACAAACAGATGTAGAATTAGCTTTGTCTAAACTGCAGAGCCTGTTGTTATTGGAAGTCTCTCTGCATCACTCATATCTTTTCATTTCCCATCTGTTGTTCTTGTAAACGACTTTTCTGTGACGTCTGGTAATAATGAATCTGTTCGTTCTCCCGAGCGCGGGTCTGAAAAATGTAAAGCATATCGAACGCTCGCAGCAGAACTCTGTCATTCTTTCAGCCGCAGATCAAAACGTGTCATCGACGTCTCTGGGCTCCGGACAAAAGGAGGTGGAGAGATCGATAGAAGCACGGATTATGAATGAGTGGAGATGAGGCGGCAAGGAGGAGAGGAGAGTTTTAGGACAAAAGAAGAAAACGCTGAGGCAGAACAAGGCGGTTTTAGGAAATATAATTAAAGTGCACCGAACTGTGACTGGAGTCCACTGTACTTTCTTTAATATTACTCCAACTTTATCAATGTTTTAGAAAGACGTCTGTGTAGGTTCTCAGGCATCTATACATTTATAGACACTCCTCCCCAGTACAGGTGTGTCTGTGGACATTTATGGCCCTTTTCCAGCAGCACTACTTGGTATTACTCTTCTCAGCTCTACCCGCTTTTTCCATTAGGCGACCATTACCAGTCCCAGGTACTTTTTTGGTTGCCTGGAAATTCCAGACTCACCGCTGTACCAGTGGATGAGTCTGGTCGCCTTAGAATCAATTCGATTTCTAGGGCGGAGCAAACCCGAATTAACGGACAGCGGAGTTAGCCAATCAGAAAATGGCGGACGTGATGTTAACAAAGCGACAAGAAAGTGAGAAAGTAAACAAACGGAGTAGTGAAGCCACGAGGGAGGAACGAGGGAGTTATTTCAACATTACCATACCATACGCTGAATGAAACAAACTCTTGGCTCCTCGGTGCACCATCTTGATTGTTGTCGGCGAGGAGACGCGTACGAATGACGCTGCTCGCGAAGAACACGTGACTTAAATAAACCAATCAAAATGCACGGTACGGTTTGGATTTGAGTAAACCACTGTGGACGGCGTGGTGACCAGACTGATATTTCTCTGTAGAATAACACAGAGGCATATCAGTCTGGATTTTCCAGGCAACTTTTTTGGTCCCTGCTCGGCCGACGTTCCAGCCGAGCCAAACCAGCACTATAAGGTGACGCTGACAGATCGCTGGTCTCTGACTGCTCAGAGAATGTTGTCAGTTGTCAGTTGTGCGTCATTCGTCCGACAAACCGCGATCTTTAAAAGTCCTGACAGTAGCTGAGTATCTTTTTTTAGCAAGACAAATGGCTGCTCATAAAATGACACCGTGGAGCTTCAGCCAGGTCCGGACATTTCTCTGCCTGGTGGGCGACAACAAAGTCCAGAGGGAGCTGGACGAGACACTTCCCCTCAAACACTGCCTCTTGGCAGCTCGAAACTTCTCAGCTAAGTCCTGATGTTGCTGTGTTTCTTCCCAAACTCTCCTGTACTATTTTGCCTCACTGCTCGTAGCCTTTTCCAGCTCTTTTCTTTGGCTTTGCCGGTGACAATAAAACCCCCAAAACCAGAACAAAGTATAACATTGCATCTGCGTTCTCCATTGCTGTTGTTTATGTTGCATTTACAGGACATCCCATCAGTGAGGCGGCACTGTCCTATTACTACAAGGTGATGGAAAATGACCCAAAACAAGTAAAGTAGATTAAAACCAAGTAGTGCTGGTGGAAAAGTGCCATTAGAGACACTCCTCACCTGTCCACGTGTCTTGACCTCCCTCTATCAGTGAAATAAGCCTTGCACTAGACGCATATTTCTCATATTTTAGTCCTGACAGCTCTTAAAACTCAAAAACGCTGATTCACCTGCATTTTAAACACGGCTAAGGTCTTCACCGTTGCCTGTTCTATCCGTTTTTTAATAAAGCTCCTGGATATTGCAGAGTCAGTGGGTTTGAGGAGCCGGGCGTGGGTTCGTCTGCTCGTACGTCAGTGGAGTAACGGAGCGTGGAAGAATAATGTCAGAGCGATGACCTTTAATCACCACAGCCTTGTACTGACAGCGCCTGTACACACCAGCGCAGCTACTCAGGGTTATCTCAGGCTTTGGAGGAGCAGACAGGAGCAACAACACAGACACTAAAGCTTGATTGATTTGAAACACAGGACGATATCAATATCCATTTAAACACGGGGTGCATAGGGAAAATGAGCTGAGTTCTGGGGCTGGGTAAAAGAGGAACACTGCCATTTTAAATGCAAAGAACCAAGTTAGTTTATTCTGAGTGTGGGAAATAGCCCTATGTTGAGTTGTACTGGGTACAGTGAAAGACATGTTCTGTTCAATCATCCTCTGAAAATACAGCACATATAAAAGGATTGATACCCGCAACAGTCAAATAAGGTGAGACTCTCTCACTAAACTATAGGAAACTGTATTCATTCTTTTGCTGTGGCAGGTCCCAGGCTTTGGAAAACATTACCCCCTGAGCTCAGTACCCTCACCGACCTGCCTCTGTTTAAATCTAAGCTAAAGCCTGACTGGGGCGCCCCCATGGTTCACCTGGAAGAGAGCATGCCATACACCGAAGCAACCCGGGGTTATATTGTTGTTAGACAGAGACAAAGACAGAAACAAATCTTCTCAAAATGTCAGAAACAGTGAAGTATATACAAAAAAAGCAGAGAAAGTGTTCAGTCAATGGTATATGTACCACATCATCTCCCAACTGAGATATACCAGAACACAGCTGATTACTTTTTAAATTTAAACAGAAGTTTTACAAGGGCCTGTCCTTAAAGGTCCCCTACAATGCTCTCTCTCATTTTTAACCATGTTCTAATGTTGTCTCCTCCTCAAAAACAGAGCTGCAGTAGTATTCTGTTTGAGTAATCCTGTATGCTGAGGCGCTGCCCTTCTCCAGAGCTGAAAACGCTCGGTCTCACAGCTCTACATAGACACATGAAACCAGGAAGTGCTCCTGCGCGTTTCTAAAGCCCAGACACCGTCACCGGACTCGTTCTGATCATTTCAGCCTTAAACCTCCGTCACTACAAAGCATCAGCTCAAAAGTCTATCTGTTAGCCTCATGTCGCTAACAGCTGTGCTAAATAGCCATTTTATCATGCTTTGTCTGTCCCACACAGTTCAATAAAAGCACTCAGAGATTCTCCTCTCATGTCTGAAATTAAATCCTCCCGACTTTATTCAGAAGAGACGACCAGGAGGCAGCAGTGTCTGTAGAGGGCTTTAGTCACCGCAGCAGAGCCGATATAAACTATGGTGTTTGCAAAAAGCACGGAGCGGTGGGCGGTGCCAGCAAGGATTTAAAGCGACAGCCACCTAATCCAAGCGTTTTCTGCAGAGTCCCAGTAACAGCTCCCAACAGAAGAGGTTTTCCACAGATACATTATTTTAATATAAAACCTGAAATACTAATGCAGAGGAGTCACTGTTTCAGAAAAACCGAGGAAAGCAGATTATGGAGCTTTAAATCTTTCTAATTCCATTTGCACAGATCTCTGCTGTATTTTATTAGCTATAACTTGAGGTTATTTCAGCCTTAAACCTAAGGTCTGGGCATCTTTTTAAAATCATATCCTTCGAAATTCACAATGAGAAAATGCCTAAAATTGTGTAAGATCCAGCAGGAATAGAGAGAACTGCACTATAGAAGTAAACTGCCTTCGGAGAGCTCTGTGTATTTTTGTGTGTACACCAGTAATCCTTGGTCTGTCAGAGTCTAACACTGATAAATGGACCGCAGCATAGAGGCTTTAGGAGAGAGAAGAGGAGTCTCTCTAACAGAGGAAAGTGAGCTGGCGGTCAGAGTGAAGCTGGTTTAACTCACAACAGGCAGTACACATTTCTAACAAACAAAACATAATCTATTGATTTTACACCAGCTTTCATACAAGCCTCCAGCCATCCACCTCTTTTCTGTTCTCTGCACAGAAGTTAGTCCGGTCCCTTCCCTTAAGTCACATTTCCATGGCAGAACAATCACAGGCAGAGTAACCAATCAGCAAAGGGCACCTCTGACCTGTATCCA
The DNA here is from genome assembly GCA_020698575.1 of Bostrychus sinensis. NCBI lineage: Eukaryota > Metazoa > Chordata > Actinopteri > Gobiiformes > Eleotridae > Bostrychus > Bostrychus sinensis. Next base: position 31,229,622 of record CM036257.1, read on the forward strand.
AAACAAACAAGGCATTTGAGAAGAACTGTTGCTGGTTTGTGCCATAAAAGCCCAGAATCCTGTGTATTGTGAGCAGCTCTGTCCTTTTTTGTGAACGGGGACAGCAGCAGAAGCCAGTTGTGCAAAGACTTGTAGAAAAAAGTGGGTTTGTTTGAATGTGGTGGTTACGTGGGACGTCAGAGGGACTTTACTGTTGTTCAAATGGAAACAGAATGAAGACAAAAATCCCACAGAGGACTGAACAACAACGAGGACTTCAGCAGAACCAACAGGAGACGAAGGAAAGACCTAAACACTAACGTTAATCAGAGACAAGTTATTACATTCACTCTGTATAAGCCACAGCCATCTTGGTTATTTCTGAGAGGAGATTATCTTCTGCTTCTGTGAGACACAGAGCTGCAGAGAAACGGCTGACTCTTCTGCCGGAATCCAGAGAGTCCACTGGAAACGGCTCTCTGTGGCTGATAGAGATGGAACGATTCCTTAAAAATAAAAAAACGACTCATGCATAAACCGAATGATGCTCACGTGTGTTTTTATTTGGCACAGAAGAAAAAGGGTTAAACTCTCTGAGCAGATGGAGTAAAAATAGTTCCATTTAATAACACGTTAACTTACTTATCCTGATCGAGGAGACTTTAAGCCTTATGCCAGTCTTTGTTTAATGTTTGTAGGCACAAGAATCACAAAGTTATTTAACATTAAATGTCTGAAAACTAATACGAAGATGTTAAATGTAATTAAATATACGCACGTTGTAGCGCTGGATCTGGCATTTTTCCAGCTAGGATCTTTGAAGTTTCACACAAAAACAACCAAAAAAGAGAGAGATTTACTTTCTATACCTTAGTTTTAATGGGCAGACACGTGAGAATGGAGCAGGGGACAGAGGAAAAGAGGATGGGAGGGGCTGCTGGGACAGAGACAAGAGGTTCAGAGGAGATTCGGCTTTAGGCAAATAAATAATGTAAAGGTATAAAGAACAGTGTGCAGTACAGTAGACAGGGCTGAGGGCGGGTAGTTCCTCTCGAGTGAATCACATGACGCACCTGCAGCTGTAGCTCCCAGGTGAGACACAGGTGATCTTTATCTGGGCATAGTGAGCGCTGAATGTTTCCTCTTTTTTCATAAAAATGTGTTTTTATTTGGCCTTGTTCATTTGTCTCACCCTTTACATAAAACAGTTTTTCCTATAATGAAATAAAAATTGTAATTCTATAATTATGTAGGCCTACAAAATGGAAAAAAATCATTACAACATCAAACAAATACATAAAATCCCTAAGCTCAAAACCGTGAATCGAACTGAATTGTGAATTTTGTGACTCGTCCCATCCCTAGTGGCTAAGGAACCAGGCACTCCTGCTTTAGAAAATAAAGTAGGAGGATCTGGCTGGACAGGCTTCACTGGTAGTGCAAATGTTTTCCTTTTTTGGTGTTAAGCATTAGAAATGTAAAACCAGCCCCCCCACACACACACGCAGCGACAGTAGCTCAGGAGGTAGAGCTATTACTATTATTACTGTTTTTATGATCATTATTGTAGCATATTACAGTATAATTGAAATCACAAGGTTGAATTAGAAAAAAAAAATAATTGAAAGAAAAACTATTTTAGCGCTATGTCTGTTTACACATAGAAATAGCACAAAAAAACTGGAAACAAAGGGGAAGCAAAGTAAAACGTAAACATTACTAATGCAAGACGTGAGGTGGAGGTAATTTCTGATTCACGTCGGTCTAAAGCTAAACTCAGAGCTAGAAGTTAAACGGCGAGTGGCAGCCCAAATAAGTTCATTCATAATTTACAGAAAGCAAAAAAGGCAAAAATATTCTGTGCTCATTTTCAGGACGATGGAGAGGACAGGAGCAGAGGCAGGGACAGAAAAACCAGACGAGGGAAAATCCCCCGTCCCCCCAGTAAACCTCAGCCTCCTGTGAGCGACAGAGCCGTGAGGAGTTTTTACCTGGAGGCGGGGCAGAAGGACAGGTGTCTAACGGGCAGGTCGTGAGCGAGGAAGCACTGGTACGGTAACGCCGTCATGGAGCCGTCAGGTTCTCGGACTCTGAGCAGAGACGACTTGGTGCAGAGGTCCCACAGCCCCACATGACCTGGAGCGGACAGAAAACACAAAACATAAACAACACCCAAAATGAATCCAGCTAAACACAGAACATAGAACTAACGTATGTGTGTCCTGAGTTGGACTCTTTCAGCTAAAATTCTATTACTTTTTTATCTTAAACACTTCATAAAGTCGCTCATTTATTATCTTCATTAATGCAAATTGTATAAAATAAAAGTACATTCTCTTACGTTTATAACGATATATTGGCTGGATAATTTCTTTTACAAATATTTTATCGCGGCCGTATGAAAGAGCGCTTTTGTCTGAGGTTTAAGCTCGGCAGTGCTCTGGCCCTGAGTGGGACACGCTCACCTTTCTGGCTTTTTCAGCCTTATTTGTTGGATTTTTCGGCTCTTATTTAAGGCTGGGATATTAACGTTAACAAATTTTCACATCTGGTTCCTTGTTTCCGTCTTTCAAAATAAGATTGTGGGCTAAGCTAACGTTAATCAGAAAATAATAAGACGGACAAAGTTAGCTACAAAAACACTAAGATCACTAAAAGAACGTCGCCCGAGTGTGACCTGAGCGTTCCCTGCACATTTCCCTATCAAAATTATTTTCATATCATGATTATTTTATAAACACTTAGCATAAATACACAAAAATTACCACAGAGGTAGAGCAATATGCAGAGTTTTTGTTTATCTACCGTTAGCCAGTTAACGTCTTTGCGAGCGTCTGTGAGAAGACTGAAAAATAGCAAAAGGTGAGCGACTCAGGACACACAAACGTTACATTTTGTTGCATTGGAACCGCACAAGACTTTTTTTTAAGACTTTTTAATGCCACTGAGAATAAAATTTTATGCCAAGATTGCCAGCAAAAGAACAAATAATCTGTATACATTTTATACTAATAAAATATCAGTATTACTCTGGACCTTAGTTTTATTTTAAAAGTCTAATACAGGTGAAATAAATCCAGTTCTGCATTAAAAATCTTAAAACGGTAAGAGCATTTACTACATTGTGAGGATATTTTTTGCCAGAAATATACCTGACATTACCCAGCCATATAAACAGTAGACTTAGCGTTCAAAAACTTACTAAATAAAGGCACATTTGAGTGTGTGACTTTAAGATATTTGTAAAATCACTACTGAATTTGTTGCCAGATTCACATCGACTCACAAAAAAGACAGACTTCTCTGTTGTTACTTATAAAGTATTGATCTAAAATATATTTTTGACAAGTACAGCACTGAAAAACTTGACTTAGATGTGAATATTTAAGACTTAGATGAACTAAATTTAACTCCTGCCCATACAATTTAATACTTTTAAGACCTTGCCTTGTGTATTGTGCAACATTTTGTAGAACATTAAACAATTCCTTTGGGTCCAAGCTGGACTTTTAAATGTGGCTTTAGTAATCCTTGTATTATTATTAAACCTCAAACTCATTAATAACCCTGTGCAGAGTCCGTACCGTCGTAGAACCCGATGGCGATGACGTTGTGAGGTTTCTGAGGGAGCCAGTCCAAGCTCAGCACCTGTCCACTGTCAAAGAAACGAGGGGCTTTGAACGAGCCCAGCTTCAGGGTCACCACTGCTCTGGCCTGGAATATAAGAGGTAAATGTTCTGTTACTGCAATATCATTTTACTTAAGTAGAAGTTCAAGTATTGCCTGAGTGCGTTTCCATGCACTTTAGTATCCTGGTTATGTGTTTGTGCTCTGACAGTAACCGGGATACTGTGGCATTTATCTGCAGTGTCCTGGTTTCTCACCGAAATCAAGAGATGCAAAACAAACATGGCCTGAGCAGAAATGTTCCCAAAGCCACTGTAACCTGTGCCTGGGCTTTTACAACTCCTAATTTCATAATATTTAACAAAGCAGCGCAGTCTATTTAACAATACAGCCACCTTTATCCTTTGTGCTCAGTGCTGGTTGCTGTGTCTCTGCTGCTCTCGGACAAACAAACATTATACTTGGTATTGTTAAGAACCTCACGATTCGATTCAATTTAGATTCTTAGGGTTGTAATTTGGGTTGAGTATCTATTGCATTCGATATTGATTTAAATGCTTAATGATAACTGCCTGAAACCCCAAATGACTCCAGAGTTGCTGGTTCTGGCTTCAATACGCTGCTGCTGCTGCTGCTGCTGCTGCTGCTGTTGGTTGGTGTTTGGTCGAGTGTGGTCTCCATCTGTTCTATGCAAATCACACAAGGGCGTTGTTCACAGCGCAGTTGATTCGATTCATAGGATTTTCTGCATTGATATTAAATTGAGGGAAGAAATATTGCAATGCACTGATGAAATGATCTTTTTACCCACCCCTAGTTGCACTACAGCTGCTGTGGGGCTCTGCTGTAATCTTTGCTGCTTTTTCTCCACTCGACAGTCTCATGTTGTTGGTTTGGAACTGTTTATCTCTCTGTTGCTAGAAAATGTGTTAAATAAGATGTGAGCAGCCGCAGCCTTTAGCTCCCTGCTGAATGTGTTATAGGCACCCGCACCACACTCCTCCATAAATCTGTGATACTGTCATTTGTCCGGGACACACAAAAGCACGTAAGCGCACTCACTTATAAGTTTACAGATTTCAACATTTCATTTACAGGTAACCCCTAAAGTAACTCAAGTAGGTTTTACACAGGATGGGGAGCTGGTGGTGTGAAGTTTTTTGCTCCTGGGATGAAAACCGCACACATAAGGCACAAACCAAACCAGTAACACTTGAAATACTTTCTCATGCCACTAAAGACACAAACATTTAATCTCAAATTAACTTAAATTAGCTAAATTATATTAAAAATCTGTGATTTGTCAACATCAGCAGTAATAGTGGTAGCAGAAGTAGTACCAGCAGTAGTAGCAGTAGTAGTAGTAGTAGCAGTAGTAGCAGTAGTAGCAGTAGTAGTAGTAGTAGTAGCAGTAGTAGCAGTAGTAGTAGTAGTAGCAGCAGCAGCAGTAGTAGTAGTAGTAGCAGCAATAGTAGTAGCAGTACTAGTAGCAGCAGCAGTAGTAGCAGTAGTAGTAGCAGCAATAATAGTAGTAGCAGTAGTAGTAGTAGTAGTAGCAGTAGTAGCAGTAGTAGCAGCAGCAGCAGTAGCAGTAGTACTAGCAGCAATAATAGTAGTAGCAGTAGTAGTAGTAGTAGTAGCAGTAGTAGTAGCAGCAATAATAGTAGTAGCAGTAGCAGTAGTAGTAGTAGCAGCAGCACCAGCAATAGTAGCAGTAGTAGCAGCAGCAGCAGTAGCAGTAGTAGTAGCAGCAATAATAGTAGTAGCAGTAGTAGCAGCAGTAGTAGTAGTAGTAGCAGCAGTAGTAGTAGTAGTAGTAGCAGCAGTAGTAGTACCAGCAATAGTAGCAGTAGTAGCAGCAGTAGTAGTAGTAGTAGCAGCAGTAGTAGTAGTAGTAGTAGCAGCAGTAGTAGTACCAGCAGTAGTAGTACTAGTAGTAGTAGCATTAGTAGTAGCAGTAGTAGTAGTAATAGTAGCAGTAGTAGTAGCAGTAGTAGCAGTAGTAGCAGTAGTAGTAGTAGTAGTAGTAGTAGTAATAGTAGTAATAGTAGCAGTAGTAGTAGTAGTAGTACCAGCAGTAGTAGCATTAGCAGCAGTAGTAGCAGTAGTAGCAGCAGTAGTAGTAATAGTAGTAGTAGTAGTAATAGTAGCAGTAGTAGTAGTAGTAGTAGTAGTACCAGCAATAGTAGCAGTAGTAGCAGTAGTAGCAGCAGTAGTAGTAGCAGTAGTAGCAGCAGTAGTAGTAATAGTAGTAGTAGTAATAGTAGCAGTAGTAGCAGTAAATTTAGAATACACTATCCCTGTTTTCTGTCCTTGTTTTTGGTGGTGAGTTTGGTTGAATCCTGGGCTGTGTAAAGTCCAGGGCTGGTGGTGATTTTGTGCAGATTTAATGAAGTGAAGTGTCACGGAGGAAAAACGCAGGAGGAGTTTCACATCCGAGAGGTTTTACTGAGGCTGAGCTCGTAAAACCTGCAGCGGCCTCCAAACCCTCTCTAACTGTGGAAAAGGACGTTTAAAGTGACTGTACCTTAAAAACCGGAGGAGGAGGCGGCTCACTGGAGGCTTCTGGAAAATAAAATAAATAGGTTTAGTCAGTAACATGGCTCTGCTTCACGATGGTATTTTCTGGTGTACAATCTCAGTGATCAGTGCTGGTTTAAACAGCAGAGGACAAGGTGAAAACTATCTGTACTGCAGCTACTACTGTTGTAAATATAGTGTATAATACAGTGACTGTAGTGGAGTCTTGTTTGTTTTCTGTTAAGATAACTCAAAAAGTAATGTTTGGATTAGGTAAAGGTGGGTAATGGGCTGAGGAAGAAATGATTAGTTTTTGGGGTAGATTAAAAACACCATCTGGATCCAGGAGAGTTTAAAAGTTTGTTTTACAAACTATCCATCGCCTAAACAGAAAGTTGGGTTTATTGAACCCCAGGACTTCTCCTTTATGTTGTCCTTGTTAAATGGCTGCTTGGTGTTGTATTTAGATGCATTTCACCCTCAATAATTATCTTCTCATTGAGTGATGTTTATGTTACCGCTGTTCTAGTGAGCCTTTATTTTGACAGTGTAGAGGAAGTTTATTTTGGGGGCGCTGCTCTGCAGGTTACTGTCATTTGTGTGAATAGAACATAAACTGCAGCTGACGCATGCTGCCTACAGACAACTCCCAGTAACTCCTCACTGTAAACCATTTCAGCATTAACCAAGTTAACCTGCAGCAGCTGAAGATCCTGAGTGAGCACTGAGCACAGCAACAGAGCTACAACTGAAGATATTCACCTTTAGCCCATGGTTGTAAATTAGTTGAATTTAGCCATTTATTCAATAGGTTTTTATATGACTGAATTTACAACACAGGAGTCCTGTTGCCTTTACAAATTGGTGAGATGGCCATGTATAAAATATAAATATGCTACAAAATATATACCCTGATTTTAAAGCCCTGAATACACTATTTCAGTGGTTCCCAAAGTAGGGTCCGGGGCCCCCTGGGGGTCCGCGAAGGTACTACAGGGGGGCACCCAGAGGCTGTCTATATTTCAATTTCAATTTTGACTTTATTTTTTTTAAATTATTATTATTATTTCAAACACATGGTTTTGGTTCATAAAAACAAATGAAACATACAAAAATATAAAAAGTCAATGAAAATATTAAGTAGCTAAAAACATTAAGCACATAAAAAACATTTGAAATGAATTACAGTTGTATACTTGTTTTAAAATATTACTTTAAAACAACTTTTAGTCAACAATCAGTGTTTTTGTAATGTTTTTATAAAAAACACATATGGAGAAAAACATGGCAGAGTCTTTTAAATAGAGGGAAGTTTTATCGTTGGGGGTCCGCAAGGGATTTTCAGAAATTTAAGGGGGCCACGTCAGTCCTGAGTTTGGGAATGGCTGCACTATTTCAACAAATACAATAAAAAAAAAAAAAAAAAAAAGCATACCAGTATGTTGATGTTAGTCAGGCAGTTTAGTGTTGAATTGTTATCCTAGTTTAAAAACACACCATTCAATTGACGTATGTTAAAGAAGGCATACCATATTAACAAAACACTTTTTGGGCTACTTAATTTCACTCTGGGCTACCAAAATCTGAAAAGTGCCTGCCGGTTTGAGAACCCCTGACCCAGACCGAAATCATGCTGCATTTTAAAATTTCAGACCTAGATGAACAAAAGAATAGACCAGATGCCCATAAAATATAATACTGTTAAGGCCTTGGGGATCCCCGTCCCGTCCTGACACTTTGAGTAAAAACCATTGAGAGCCATGAACTCCTGTGTGCAGAGATGTGAGCAGCCATCTTGTTTCCTGACACTGACGTACGGCTGCGGTTCAGCTCAGGTCTGTGTGTGAGAGAGAGACAGATAAGTTCTCCCTGTTTCTGGCTCCAGTGCATTTTTCCAAAGTCAGCTGAGAGGAGATGGAAGGCGTGGAGCAGGGAAGAGGACGTGTTATCGATCCAGGACTCGCACTAATCTAAACGGAGGCCGGACTCTGGACTAATGGTGTCCGACAGCGCTCTAAGTATTGGATTCTGGAGCCATTAAACACACAGTGATTGTTGAGGCTGGACTGGAGCGGAGCTGATCAAACTGTCATTCTTCACCGAGGACTAATGAAAGGAGAATACAGCTGTGTTTACATGCAGCGTAAACCATAATAATCATCTAAATCATTTTAATTATAACACGAGCACTGCGATTGCTCCTGTCTCACAGCAGTCCACATGAGCCCAGCAGTGGCAGCAGTTTTAGGGATGCTCTGTAGCCATTGCTCCAATCCTTACCCATTTTTCCTTCTTCTAAAACATTAACCGTGAGAACAAAATGTTCAACTGCTGCCTAATATACTCTTCTCCGAGAGCAGAACTCATTTAAGTGAGTCGTGTGCATTCATGTCCTTTTGGCCAGATGGTGGGAACTCACAAATGTCACAGTGCGGAAAAAATACATTAGAAGTTGTAGCAGCGGCACCTAATGATGTTGAAGCATTTAGTTAAAGCTAAATACAAAGTCTGATGTTGCATAACCAACATTTCCAAAACGTTATCTAACCTCAAATAATATAACTAATTTTGTTTGTGAAACTCAAATTTTTCCCAAACACAACAAACTCTGTTAATTTATGTCAGAAACTCGTACAGACAAAAAACCCATACTATCCCCCGACCACAGTCTCTCTGTTAAATGAGGAGCACACAACATGAGGCCCATTCAGCAGAGGTGGTTCTTGGCTTTTATGTCTTAAGTTCACACATTACAAAAGCAGATATTATGCACAATCTGTTTTAATAATTCATTACAAAAAGTTTGTCCATGTCAAAAGTGTAGTGTACTGTATTTTACTGAAAGAAAAAAAAAAACTGGGGAAGAAGAGAGGGGGCAGTGACATTTCTCTTCCTTTTGTTATAAAAATGCCAGAGGATGTTTTTGTAAATGTTTAGCCGCATCTATGCTAACTTCACACAGAACGGTTATAGGAACCTCCTGCCCCAGGTCCTTTTGGCAGGTCGCTTTTGCACTGCCAGCAGCAACTGGATAGGAACTCTGTAACATAATTACTGCAAAGGTGTGTGACGTAGTGTGAGTCACAAAAGGTTCCTAGGCAGTCTGGAAAGTCCCTAATCTGAAATCGGAGTAAAAATTGTTACAGAAACTATGGTCCCAGTTCCCTTAATGTGTACAACAAATGGTGCAGTTCCCCTAAAAGGTTATAGGAACTGCAAAAAGTTGCTTTAGTGCGAAAAAAGGAACTTTTCTTGTGTTTTACAAGTATTAACAAGAGGCTTGTGCCGTCAGTGAACTTAAAATCGGCCCACTTGCAACAGTACTTGCAACACTTTTGGTTAAACCACAGGTGGGTTGGACTCAAACTGATGAGCTTGAGCCTGACAAGATGGCAGTGTGACAGTGTGAGTCTGAGAACTCCCAAATCTGGGGACAGTATCTTGTCACATAAACAGTCAAAAAGGATAGTTCCACACACAGCCCAATACAGAAGTCAATAAACACCAGATTTTCACCATTACTCCACTTCCTTCCCATTTTAAAAACCTCTTAAACTTAGATCCTTAGCCTCTCCTCCTGAGCTCCAGATCACCGACAATCAATGAGACTCTCCTCCTGACAGACCCTGAGACTCTCCTCCTGACAGACTCTGAGACTCTCCTCCTCACAGACCCTGAGACTCTCCTCCTGACAGACTCTGAGACTCTCCTCCTGACAGACCCTGAGACTCTCCTCCTGACAGAACCTGAGACTCTCCTCCTGACAGACCCCGAGACTCTCCTCCTCACAGACCCTGAGACTCTCCTCCTGACAGACTCTGAGACTCTCCTCCTCACAGACCCTGAGACTCTCCTCCTGACAGACTCTGAGACTCTCCTCCTCACAGACCCTGAGACTCTCCTCCTGACAGACTCTGAGACTCTCCTCCTGACAGACTCTGAGACTCTCCTCCTCACAGACCCTGAGACTCTCCTCCTCACAGACCCTGAGACTCTCCTCCTGACAGACTCTGAGACTCTCCTCCTCACAGACCCCGAGACTCTCCTCCTCACAGACCCCGAGACTCTCCTCCTCACAGACCCTGAGACTCTCCTCCTGACAGACTCTGAGACTCTCCTCCTCACAGACCCTGAGACTCTCCTCCTGACAGACTCTGAGACTCTCCTCCTCACAGACCCTGAGACTCTCCTCCTGACAGACTCTGAGACTCTCCTCCTGACAGACTCTGAGACTCTCCTCCTGACAGACCCTGAGACTCTCCTCCTGACAGACCCCGAGACTCTCCTCCTCACAGACCCCGAGACTCTCCTCCTCACAGACCCCGAGACTCTCCTCCTCACAGACCCCGAGACTCTCCTCCTCACAGACCCTGAGACTCTCCTCCTGACAGACTCTGAGACTCTCCTCCTCACAGACCCTGAGACTCTCCTCCTGACAGACTCTGAGACTCTCCTCCTGACAGACTCTGAGACTCTCCTCCTCACAGACCCTGAGACTCTCCTCCTGACAGACTCTGAGACTCTCCTCCTGACAGACCCTGAGACTCTCCTCCTGACAGACCCCGAGACTCTCCTCCTCACAGACCCCGAGACTCTCCTCCTCACAGACCCCGAGACTCTCCTCCTCACAGACCCTGAGACTCTCCTCCTGACAGACCCCGAGACTCTCCTCCTGACAGAACCTGAGACTCTCCTCCTGACAGACCCCGAGACTCTCCTCCGGACAGACCCCGAGACTCTCCTCCTGACAGACTCTGAGACTCTCCTCCTGACAGACTCTGAGACTCTCCTCCTGACAGACCCTGAGACTCTCCTCCTCACAGACCCTGAGACTCTCCTCCTGACAGACCCTGAGACTCTCCTCCTGACAGACCCCGAGACTCTCCTCCTGACAGACCCCGAGACTCTCCTCCTGACAGACCCTGAGACTCTCCTCATGACAGACCCTGAGACTCTCCTCATGACAGACCCTGAGACTCTCCTCCTGACAGACCCTGAGACTCTCCTCCTCACAGACCCTGAGACTCTCCTCCTGACAGACCCTGAGACTCTCCTCCTGACAGACCCTGAGACTCTCCTCCTCACAGACTCTGAGACTCTCCTCCTGACAGAACCCGAGACTCTCCTCCTGACAGAACCTAAGACTCTCCTCCTGACAGACCCTGAGACTCTCCTCCTGACAGACCCTGAGACTCTCCTCCTCACAGACCCTGAGACTCTCCTCCTGACAGACTCTGAGACTCTCCTCCTGACAGACTCTGAGACTCTCCTCCTGACAGAACCTGAGACTCTCCTCCTGACAGACCCTGAGACTCTCCTCCTCACAGACCCTGAGACTCTCCTTCTGACAGAACCTGAGACTCTCCTCCTGACAGACTCTGAGACTCTCCTCCTGACAGACCCTGAGACTCTCCTCCTCACAGACCCTGAGACTCTCCTCCTCACAGACCCTGAGACTCTCCTCCTCACAGACCCTGAGACTCTCCTCCTCACAGACTCTGAGACTCTCCTCCTGACAGACCCTGAGACTCTCCTCCTGACAGACTCTGAGACTCTCCTCCTCACAGACCCTGAGACTCTCCTCCTCACAGACCCTGAGACTCTCCTCATGACAGACCCTGAGACTCTCCTCCTGACAGACTCTGAGACTCTCCTCCTCACAGACCCTGAGACTCTCCTCCTCACAGACCCTGAGACTCTCCTCCTGACAGACCCTGAGACTCTCCTCCTGACAGACCCCGAGACTCTCCTCCTGACAGACCCCGAGACTCTCCTCCTGACAGACCCCGAGACTCTCCTCCTGACAGACCCCGAGACTCTCCTCCTGACAGACCCTGAGACTCTCCTCCTGACAGAACCTGAGACTCTCCTCCTGACAGACCCTCAGACTCTCCTCCTGACAGAACCTGAGACTCTCCTCCTGACAGACCCTGAGACTCTCCTCCTAACAAACCCTGAGACTCTCCTCCTGACAGACTCTGAGACTCTCCTCCTCACAGACTCTGAGACTCTCCTCCTGACAGAACCTGAGACTCTCCTCCTGACAGACTCTGAGACTCTCCTCCTGACAGAACCTGAGACTCTCCTCCTGACAGAACCTGAGACTCTCCTCCTGACAGAACCTGAGACTCTCCTCCTGACAGAACCTGAGACTCTCCTCCTGACAGACTCTGAGACTCTCCTCCTGACAGAACCTGAGACTCTCCTCCTGAGCTCCTGATGATGACTGACAGACCCAACACTCTCTAAGTGTCAGCCACTAGACCTTAAATTCATTGCTCTGAACACTAACACTGGGCCCGGCGATGGATCTTCTTGTCATTTCAATTATAGATCCTTGTCCGATGAGACGCGCCGCTCTAAATTATGTGCCGTCCTCTTGTTCTGCCTTTGTCTCGCTCTCCGTCCCACTTCCTTTATTCAGCGCCGTGGCTCATTCATCCTCCCCGAGCACAAAAGACAGTTATAATTATCTCTGTCAGACACACGTGCGCTCCACGGTTCAGGCTCCTCAGCACCGTTTGACCTCTGACCTCAGCAGCTGATGGAGAAACAGTTGAGTGCATTTCCATACAGACAGAGTTAATGTATTCAGAGCTGGAGAAACAGTGGGCTGGGAGTCGTTTTTCACTTGGTTAATGTTACACACTGCACTGGGTTTTTCTTTTAATCCCTCACAACAAAGACACAGCTACATTTGCTGCTTTTTCCACATTAAAAAAGTAAAACTGAATCAATGCTTTTAACCTGGAAGAATAAAAGACATACTGATATATGCAAAACAAAACTGGAGACCAAGGCACTCCAAAAAAAGAGGAAGTATACTATAAAAAGGTCTTTATTTAAATGGTCAATCGACTAAAAAGTCTTTGTCAGGGCTCAAATGAGGGCCATGGGGCGGGTGTGGCCACACTTATGCCTTGGTGGAGGTCTGAATTTTTAAAATCAGTGATTCTCAAACTTCTCACATCTCAAGTACCATTTCAGAAAATATTTGGGACTAAACTAGGTCTAAACTAGTTCTAAGCAAGGACAAAACTGGGACTAATCTATGACTGAACCAGGTCTAAAGCAGGACTGAACCTAGACTCTACCAGGTGTAAACCAGACCAAACTAATGAACCAAGTCTTTCACAGTGACAGTGTTTTAAAGCGGAACTCAGTAACTCTGCTCATTTCTTCGCTCTTTTTGCCTTATTTTCCTCTATAGAGCTCCCCCTACAGTTCGGAGTAGAGCACTATCATAAATACTCACAAGCACATTTGACTCCTATGTGATCCCTCGCTCGTTTACTTTAATTTTCCCCTCCGCGTATCTGTACAAAGTTTTTTCTTCCATCTGGCACAACGAAAATTGAGAAATAAAGCCATTGCTAGCTTATTGTTTTGCTAACTGGGATGTACCGCTTTCTCGAGAGACCCGAGACTTCTGCGACACCAGGTCAGCGGCGCTCACTGTTGTATTTGTTAGTTTCAGCCCAGAGACAACAGAGGGAGACGTTGCACGCTTCATTTACCCCACAACAACTCATTGAACCATCACACAGACTCCAAAACAGTTTATATAAGGTAAAAAAGTTACTGAGTTCTGCTTTAAGCACTGATATTATCATTACGTTTACCCGATCTAATGTAAAACTCAAGTACACAGAGAAAAGTGAAGCACAGACAAGTTGTGGAGCGCATTGAGACAAAGCACAGCACAAACGTCATCAGCCTCCAGATGATCTGTTCTGGAACACAAGCAGCTGATCGCTCTGGACACAGCACTATGGCCGTCCAAGGATCACTTCCAGAGAGACATACTGTGACTGTGACTGGGTGTAGTGTCCTGCCCAGGAACCAACAACAGTATGCACTGGGTCAGAGCGGGAATGGAACTGCCAACCCTCTGGCTAGTGAGCGACCTGCTTAACCTCATGCGCCACTGTCACCCTCTCATTTATATCACAATATAATTTTATTGAATTCAATTAAACAACTCTCCACAAATAAAACTTCTCCTTTACCCTGGCTCTGATATAAATAAAAGTGAAATACCACTGCTCCTGTTTTATGTGTGTGAATGACTTTAATAACAGAGTCTATCATAACCTCTGAGTTATCCTTCCACATCGGTGCGCCCGAGTGTAAACCTCAGCAGTAAACTTCCTCTCCCTCACTGTGTGATTTCATTTATACGTTTTTCTTTAAATGTGAGTGGTCTGCGCCCTTTTCCTTCGCGTAATCTGGGCCCGTAGCAGGAGGCTGATGGAGCAAGCCAACGACCCGAGACTGGAATAAAATGGAAACTCGAGAACGAAAAAAGGCTTTATACAAAAGTGAATCGACGCTGCAGAAGTGAGTTAACTCAATTATTAAAACAAACAGACTGTGAGATGAAAGAATTAGGAATAAAATGAACATATCAATGAAAGGTAAATGGATACAAATACATACTATACATAAATACATACTAGAACTACAGGATAAGGTTTTACTTACATTTTTTAGTAGTATTTTTTTGTAGTAGTGGTAATAACAGTTACTAAGTAAAGTTACTAAGGAGTACTACTTATAGGAGTGGTAAAAGTAGTAGTAGCATGATGTAGTAGTGTAATTAGTAGTAGTAATAGTTGGTAGAAATGGTAATAGTAATAGTTGTAGTAGCAGTAAGTTCTTTCTTCAGTAACTCACTAAATGAGTAAAAGTAAAGTGGGTGGTGGTAGTAGTAGTAGTAGTAGTAGTAGTAGTAGTAGTAGTAGTAGTAGTAGTAGTAGTAGTAGTAGTAGTAGTAGCAGTAGTAGTAGTAGTAGTAGCAGTAGTAGTAGTAGTAGTAGTAGCAGTAGTAGTTGCATGAGGAGGAGAAACAGTAGTAGTAATAACAGTAGTAGTATGCACTAGAAATAGAACTCGTAGCAGTACTGATAATGGTTATAGTAGTAGCAGTAGCAGTTGTAAAACCACTGGGGGTACTACAAGTGACAGCAGTAGCATTAATAGAAGTAGTAGTAGCAGTAGTATCACCTTTGTTAGTAATAATAGGAGAATGAAAAGTAGTAGTAGCAGCAATGGTGATAGTAGTAGTAATAGTAGCAGGGATTATAGTAGTGGTAGTAATAGTTGTAGTAGTATTAGTAGGAGATGCAGCAGCAACAGCGGCACAAAAAAAAAAGTAATAGTATTGCTAATACTGCAGAGGTCATAGTAGAAGTAGTAGTAATGGCAGTGTAAGATCCAGCAGTAGTAGGACCTCTAGAAGAATTAACAGTGACAGTAGTAGCATTAATAGTGGTAGAAGCAGTTGCAGTAGTAGTATTTTAAGTAGCAGGAGTTATAGTACTGATAATAACAGTAGTACAGTAGTATTAGTGGTAAAAGCAGCAGCACTAAAAAGGAAACAGTAATAGTAGTACAGATAGTGCAGGGGTAATAGTAGAAGTAGTAGTAGTAGTTGTAGTAGAAGCACCTGAAGTTGTAGTAATGGTTATAGCAGTATAGTAGAAGCAGCGGTGGTAATGATAGTGGTAGTAGTAGTAGTAGTTGGAGTAATAGTAGTAGCAGTGTTAGTAGTGGGAGCAGCAGCAGTAGTAGTTACGTAGCCTTCCATTTGCAGTAAATATCAGTAATAAGGACAGGAGGATAACGAGCTCATTAAACCACAGAAGTGAAGAAGGGGATTTAATGGAGGAGGATAAAATACTTCTGTGAGAGATACATGATAAAACTGCAGTAATACTCTGAGCACGTACTGTTCTCTGTCATTTAACCCATTCTTCCAAATCAGACGTGCAGCCTCCGTGTGTCAGAGCAGCGTTTCTTCATCTGCGTGCTTCAGATACAGGAGAGTTAACCGTCTCCTCACAGACAGATGAAGCTGGAGCAGAGAGTCCTGTCCTGACGCTGCTGGGCCTGACTCACACAGAGGAATAATAATAATCTGTAACTGTGGCTGTACATCAGGGTTTTATGTGACAGCAGTGACAGGAGCGACATTTAAACTGGCGTCAGGCAACTAAAGACATGAGACGCTCCAAAAACCACGTCAGGGAGTATCTGGCCTTACAAATACCAGCTTTAATGAACTAAATCAGGACTAAAAAGGTCTAATTCAGGACAAAAACGGGACTAAACAAGGTCTAAAGCAGATCTAAACCAGGACTAAATTATATCTAAACCAGGACAAGATAAACTCAAAAATGCATTAAAAAATAAGGACAAAAACGGGACTAAACCAAGTCTGAACCAGGACTAAATTATTCCTAAACCAGGAATAAAACTAGAAAATGCATAAAAAAAAAAAAGACAAAACAGGGAGTACATCAGGACTAAACCAGAACTAAACCAGGTCTAAACCAGGACTATCTAAACTAGAAAAAAGTCTAAACTTGCTACAGCTAAAACAGGACTAAAGCTGTCTCTAAACTAAACTAAATCAGGACTTGAACTGCTACAGACACCCGAGTACCACCAACTGTACCCGGACCACAGCTTGAGAACCATGTGTGCTTCCTTCTTTGGTGCAGAGCTTCAGACTCGCAGCCTGCAGTGTGATGGATGTCCTGTATAAACTCACATTAATCCACTTCACACAGTTTTCCACGGAGCGCGCCTTGAGGCTGGAGACGCAGCGATCTGAATACGGCCCCCGCCATCGATAATGTCCCGGAGAGCAGGGGTCTAACTGCTACTGCTGCGGCGGGCCCCAGAGGACGGGGACACACATATATAATGTTTAATGTCCACAGAGATGAGTTATGGAGGGCTATGGAGTGATGGATGGACGGCTAACAGAGTGGGATTAGACGATTCTACAGGTTCACAGTAATGTCAGTACTTTAGTAGTGGTAGTAGTAACACGACTTATTGCAGTGGTAACAGTAGTAGCAATGATGGTAGTAGTAGTTGTTCATTCTAATAAAAATATACTCTATAATGTTTAATGTCCACAGAGATGAGTTATAGAGGGATGGGTTGGTAACTGTGGACAATCAGGTAGAGATTAGAAAAAGATAATAATAAGCTTTCTCACAAAAAAGTAATTATATGTTGCATTGTTCCATTTCCGGTTAGCGCTCGTCTGAGGCAAAATGGAGCAAGTGTTTTAAACAAGCTCACCACTTTTCACGTTTGCAGACGTAATGACAACGCCATAGTAGGCAAAGAAAGCACCAACAGCTGGACAAAGGCTACAAACTCTTTCATTAAGAAGTTATTCATGATTACAGAGGAAATTAAATAACAAAGCTTAAATGCTATCAACATTAGCATTAGCTCGCTACAACAGATAAACACAGCAGCATTCAGGTCTGAGACTGAAAAGGTCTCAGATGAATTCTAACACAGCACAGAGCTGTAGTTTATATATTTACAGAGTGTGTAGTTTATATATTTACACTGAGTGTGTAGTTTATATATTTACACTGAGTGTGTAGTTTATATATTTACACTGAGTCTGTAGTTTATATATTTACACTGAGTGTGTAGTTTATATATTTACAGAGTGTGTAGTTTATATATAGAGCTAAGTCTGACTCACAGTGAGATAGATGCCGATGTGTTGTAAATGTAAACATGCTCATCTGTGTAAATATAGAGAACCTGTTTTAAGTTATATTATGTAATAAGCTGTCTCTTTTGTCTCTTTTGTGTAGTATTACATGTAGTTGAGGGCCCGGTAGTTGTCAGAGCAAAAACCTTTTTTATTTTTGGACTCCGCTATTTTACGGCACTTATGACCGCTACCAGAAGTATCACAACACAACTTCATATTGAAAAAGGTCTATTATTTTTACATCTGTGTTGTATTTAAATGGTTTCATGTGGATTTGAACACGTTTAAGTTGAAAGTAAATAGTAAGTAACTCAAATTTAAAAGCTCTACTCTATATTCTGCAAAATGTCCTTCTCTTATATTCCTGTAATCCTGTATTCTCTGGCACTGAGTTTCTGAGGCCTCAGAACGCTCGGTTCCACCACAAAGACCCGCCCACTCCAGGAAGCACTGACCAATCAACAACAAGCCCTCTGCATCCAGTCTGCTCTCAGTCACTCACTTGTTTGTGTCAGACTCTGGTCAGTCCCCACACACAACCTTTGGTCGATTAATCGCTGTTCTGGGCATAACGTCTGTACTTGTAAAGCCAAATATTTTTTTTAAGTGGTGCTTGCTGTGAAAAGCCTGAGAATCACTGGTGTACATTCTTAACAGTGTCCAGTGCAACAGTCCTGCAGACCTGTGGACAGTTCCCATCTCGGTGTCTCTGAGCAAACATAAAAACCAAAGGCTGTGATTCTGTTTCCACTCAAACTGTATCTGTTAAAATGTCCCATGGTTCAGTGCTTCTCTCTGAGACAGCTCTGCACTGCGGTGTCTTCTACAGCAAACAGGTGGAGTGCATCACTGAGGCAACACTGAGCTAACAGCGCCCTCTGGTGGACACTGAGGCCTACTGTGGGTTTACAAAGGCAGGGGATTTATAAAAATGGGTAGAAATATGGATCTGGTGAGTGTGGTTCTTAGTGTTGTAGTCAAGACAATAACTGAGACCAAGACGAGTGCGAGACCAGAGTGAACTGAGACCAAGACGAGTCCGAGACCAGAGTGAACTGAGACCAAGACAAGTCCGAGACCAGAGTGAACTGAGACCAAGACGAGTCCGAGACCAGAGTGAACTGAGACCAAGACAAGTCCGAGACCAGAGTGAACTGAGACCAAGACGAGTCCCAGACCAGAGTGAACTGAGACCAAGACGAGTCCCAGACCAGAGTGAACTGAGACCAAGACGAGTCCGAGACCAGAGTGAACTGAGACCAAGACGAGTCCCAGACCAGAGTGAACTGAGACCAAGACGAGTCCGAGACCAGAGTGAACTGAGACCAAGACGAGTCCCAGACCAGAGTGAACTGAGACCAAGACGAGTCCGAGACCAGAGTGAACTGAGACCAAGACGAGTCCCAGACCAGAGTGAACTGAGACCAAGACGAGTCCAAGACCAGAGTGAACTGAGACCAAGACGAGTCCCAGACCAGACTGAACTGAGACCAAGACGAGTCCGAGACCAGAGTGAACTGAGACCAAGACGAGTCCGAGACCAGAATGAACTGAGACCAAGACGAGTCCGAGACCAGAGTGAACTGAGACCAAGACGAGTCCGAGACCAGAGTGAACTGAGACCAAGACGAGTCCCAGACCAGAGTGAACTGAGACCAAGACGAGTCCCAGACCAGAGTGAACTGAGACCAAGACGAGTCCAAGACGAGTCCGAGACCAGAGTGAACTGAGACCAAGACGAGTCCCAGACCAGAGTGAACTGAGACCAAGACGAGTCCGAGACGAGTCCGAGACCAGAGTGAACTGAGACCAAGACGAGTCCCAGACCAGAGTGAACTGAGACCAAGACGAGTCCGAGACCAGAGTGAACTGAGACCAAGACGAGTCCCTGACCAGAGTGAACTGAGACCAAGACGAGTCCGAGACCAGAGTGAACTGAGACCAAGACGAGTCCCTGACCAGAGTGAACTGAGACCAAGACGAGTCCCAGACCAGAGTGAACTGAGACCAAGACGAGTCCGAGACCAGAGTGAACTGAGACCAAGACGAGTCCGAGACCAGAGTGAACTGAGACCAAGACGAGTCCCTGACCAGAGTGAACTGAGACCAAGACGAGTCCCTGACCAGAGTGAACTGAGACCAAGACGAGTCCGAGACCAGAGTGAACTGAGACCAAGACGAGTCCCTGACCAGAGTGAACTGAGACCAAGACGAGTCCCAGACCAGAGTGAACTGAGACCAAGACGAGTCCGAGACCAGAGTGAACTGAGACCAAGACGAGTCCGAGACCAGAGTGAACTGAGACCAAGACGAGTCCCAGACCAGAGTGAACTGAGACCAAGACGAGTCCGAGACCAGAGTGAACTGAGACCAAGACGAGTCCGAGACCAGAGTGAACTGAGACCAAGACGAGTCCGAGACCAGAGTGAACTGAGACCAAGACGAGTCCGAGACCAGAGTGAACTGAGACCAAGACGAGTCCGAGACCAGAGTGAACTGAGACCAAGACGAGTCCGAGACCAGAGTGAACTGAGACCAAGACGAGTCCCAGACCAGAGTGAACTGAGACCAAGACGAGTCCGAGACCAGAGTGAACTGAGACCAAGACGAGTCCGAGACCAGAGTGAACTGAGACCAAGACGAGTCCCAGACCAGAGTGAACTGAGACCAAGACGAGTCCCAGACCAGAGTGAACTGAGACCAAGACGAGTCCGAGACCAGAGTGAACTGAGACCAAGACGAGTCCCAGACCAGAGTGAACTGAGACCAAGACGAGTCCCAGACCAGAGTGAACTGAGACCAAGACGAGTCCGAGACTTTTGACGTTCGCAGAGGCGGAAGAAGAACTCAATTTCTTTACTTAAATTAAAGTACAGATAAAGAAGCAAACATTTACTCAAGCATTACCTTAAAATTTCTACTTAAGTAAAAGTATAAAAGTACTCACTTTTAAATGTACTTGTTAGTAAAAAAGTAAAAGTATTTGGCACAGACTCAGCTCATGAATGAGTTAAATGTGAGGAATTTTGCTGATTCCAGATGAAATAAACAAACTGCTGCAGTAGAAGAGACTGAATCTGTCTCTGAGGTCTTCTGTCTTTATTATTCTGATGTTTCTAAAGCAGTACTACTTTACTGTTATATTTAAGTACTGTGTCTACAATGAGGCCACGACAAAAACATGATTTTAAACCCAAACTCAAAATACTTTGTACTTCAAACCAACGCAGAAATGTAGTGGAGTAAAAAGTACAAATACTTTCTCTAAAATGTAGTGAAGTAAAAGTAAAAGTTCCACTTGTAAAATTGACTCAAGTAAAGAAGAGAAACATAAAAACTGTACTTAACTAAAGTAACTAAGTACTTTTACTTTGTTACATTCCACCACTGGAGAATCGAGGTCAAGACCAAGGCAAACTGAGATCAGGTCGAGACCAAACTCTGTGAACTAAAACTAAGGAGACAAGTTTAAAAAAGTGGTTCAGGTGATTATTTTAATGATCTAATGCAACAGACTCCACAAACAAACAGAGACTGATTGTGTTTCTGGTTCTTATAATGCTAAAAACTAATGACTTTAAAATTATGAAGAATTGTATTTTCTTATGTTTGGTAAAAAAATAAAATCCCAGAGACTGCCACATCCAAGACCAAGACCGAGCAAAATTTCAGTTGAGACTAAGACGAGACTAACACCATGAAAAAAACTCTCTCAAGACCAAGATCGTTCTCAGACGCTACAACACCAGTGGTTCCATTTGTATTTGTCCAGTGGCTTTAGAAACACTGAGAAATAAGTCAAAATAATGAAAAAAGATATTGTAGGATGCAGGACAAGCTTTTACAGCCACTTCTTTGTGACAAGTAACAGTGATTCCTACCTCTACAGTACCTTTTACAGTTTGAAGTCCTTACCGGTGTCAGGGAGGTTCTTGAGCAGAGCGTCCGGATGTGGGAGGCTGTAGACGGTCACTAACCCCAGGGAGGAGGCCACGGCCAGCAGCCCCAGCCTGGGCAGGGACGGAGCCTGGAGGACCACACGCTTCCATCAGTATCAGCAGTTTCAGCAGTCCTTATATTAAAACAACGTATGTTAGAGGTGCGTCTCCACCTGTCTGTGAGTGTCCGGCGGCTCCCAGGCTCCAGACGGACACCACTTCAGCTGCCACACGAAGCCTCTGTCCTGGGCCAGACCGTACACAAGAGCGGGCTGGGAGTCCGCTCTGAAAACAGCAAAGTAGAAAATCTCATGATGGTAAACTTAAAATTTTAAAAAGTTAAAATTGGGAAGTAAACAGTAAAATCTCTCAGAGTAAAGGCATTGTTTTTACAGCAGTGTGTTATTGGGAGCAGTGGTGGTACTGGTAATAGTAGCAGCATTAGTAGTGGTAGCTCAGTAGGTAGAACAATAACTAAACTAAACAGACCCGGGACATCCCATGTCCTTAGACCCTCCTTTTCTTAAGGAAAAACTCCTAAAAAACCCAACTGTGGGGAAAAGCAGAAACCTTCTGGAGCCCATATTGAAGGAGAGATCCTCTCCCAGGACGGACAGCAACATGTGTCAGGAGTTAGTCCATTACTCATCTATAGGATCATAGTTCACTCTGTAAGGATGCAGCAGGTGGGGAGGGCTTCATTTATCAAAGCCATTATTATTACTAGCTAAGTTAAAGATATTAGGGAGGATTTTTTTCGACTGCTGAGAAACCAGCGACTGCTTGTTCTTTTTTGAATAATGCGCATGCGTCAGGCCCCGCCCTTCACTGTTCCTTTCCAAGGAACTCCTCCACAGCGACGTGCACGAGCGTTGGAACACGAGTGTTTGTTTACAGCCGGCATCAGCAGAGATTCACCTAAACCTAGACCTGCATTGTTTGTTTGCGTGACCTTTGACCTAGTTCCCCACACAGACCCAGTCACATGCACAGTCCCTAAATGTGAGCACAAATATGTCTCCTGCTGTTGGTAGCATTAGCAAACTGACTGCTGTACAGTTGAAAAGGTTCAACAGATAAAGAAAAAAGGCATTTTTTTCAAACGATAAGATAAACGTTACCTGTCCAGCAGAAACTTGGCGACCAATGCATCGTCTGAAGCCCTTTCTGTTTCTACAGCGCACGCCGTCCTTTGAAGGAATCACCAATAACTACACAGGTTTTATTCTGCTCTTTTACAGTTTTTCTCCTCCTCCTCTGGTTCACTTCAAAAACAGTTTTCCTTTTGTGACCGCAAGGTTCACGGTTTTCCTCAGCCATTGTGCTCTTCGAAGTCAGGCTGTCCCCGCTACGATGTTAACACGGCGCTAACGAGGCGCTAATGCCGGGCTACATAAACATAGTGTATACGCATGCGCAGGCACAAGAACGCGCACTATCGCCGAAACTAGGAAGTCAGAATGATTGTTGAGTCCATGGAACAATGGTTAACGTACTCATGACGAAAACGATTGGATGAGGTTTTTTAAGTCCCACAGAGTCCACAGTTTATTAATATTATTATTATATTTTCTAATACACCAATTTATAAGCTTTATACAGGGCAATGAAGGTAGTTTTAATAAATATTGCAAAAAATGAATTCATAAAGATCCTCCCTAATACCTTTAATACTTACCTGAGTAATTTTGAAGTAATATTACTTTTACTTGAGCATAGATTATAAATATAACTTCCATCTCTGTATGCAAAAACTATATTTTTTATAATCTCTGCTCCAGAATTTTCCACAGTGTCTGCTGCTGAGAGGAGTTTTGGAGTTTGGCGAGGCTGAAGTTAGTTGTTGTAAAAATATGTTTTCACTGCACACATTAACACACAGAGAACATGCACCGCCGTGTGGCTCAGTGGTAGAGCTGCGGCGCATATACAGGGCAAGTATAGACTGCCTCGGCGTCATGGGTTTGAGTCCAGACTCTGACAGTTTGCCAAATGTCTCTTCCTGGTCTCTCCCAAATTTCCTACTATACTCATATCACTCCTAGTCCTCTCAATAAAGCATGGAAGTATTCTGCTGTAGGGAATGTGTTACTGGAGGTCGACCGATTTTGTTTTTTCTGCGGCCGATGCTGATACAGATTTTTAAAATTGAGAGCTGCCGATGGCAAATAAACACTGCAGATTTTTTTTTTTTTTTTTTGGGCTGATATGTAGGGTCAATTTAATACATTTTATGAAAGAAATTAATTTAATATAGCCATTTGTTTAAGTAATGCTTATTAAAACACGAACAAATGTGTTAGAATGTGACAGTGAGAACATTAAACATTAATCTTTTGAGAAAACCAATGAGTCGATCTCAATCTAACTAGCTGTGATAGAGCTTGGGGAGAGCTGCAAAATGCATTTAGATTTTTTGTTCTATGAGTTTCTGTTCCAGAGAAATTAGCAAAAAAATGTAAACCATCTTTTTGACCAAAAATCGGCATAAAAGTGCAAGAATCATCCGATGGCCGCTATAAGTTACCATCACTAAGGATCTCACACAAATATTGTGCTTTCACCTGCTTTTGTTTTAGCTCCAGGTATAACACTATAACTCATCTCACAGTAAAACTGAACCCAGTGAAGTAAAACATCCTGAACTTGTCCTAAAACCTTCTGTACCTTGTGTCGTACTTGAGCGTCCCCAGGTCCCAGATCTGGACCAGACCCGGGCCACTGTAGACCTGGTTCACTCTGTGCTGCTCGTCCATGGTGCGGTGACAGGACAGAGCCACAAACTGAGCGGCCTCAGTCTGATCTGGGATCGGACACCACTCCAGAGCCCAGACCGGACCTCCACAGAAGAACAGGGAGTCCCAGCGGTCGGGGTGGGACGGGATCGAACGGAACCTGGAAAACAAGGGAAAGGCATTTTTAAACCTGGAGGAGCCTGGACTGAGTCTAACGCAGAGACACAAGGGAGTGGTACAGACCGTAAAACTGACATGAGTTATTTTTGCCTGTGCAACAAATGCTACTACTACTACAACTACTACTACTACTACTACTACTACTACTACTACTACTACTACTACTACAACAACTACTACAACTACTACTACTACTGCTACTACTAGACTTCAAACCCAGGACCCTCTGAACTTTCACGTGTTTCTTTATGGCACCAGTAAAGTTTGTTTTTAGTTGTAAAATGTGCTGTTGTTCTAGAGGTAACCAAGATTGGTTTAAAACAGGCCTGGGACTGTAATGCATTAATTACAATTAATTACTTACAGAAAAATTAATGCAGAAAAAAAATTAACGCATTCAATTGCACTTATCTTTGACAACACAGAACTTTTCTCAGTGACCTAGTTTCTGGCTTACGGTAACCAGGGCTGGACAAAACACCAAATGTGAGAGTATTTCAGCTGTGAACAGTTGGATACATGCGAGCTGCCAAGTTTTCTTTGAAGCTGGCCTGCCCTGCGGCTTCACTTCTTTTGATTCAAGACATTTAAACGCGCTTCTTCAAGGCACTGCTCATCGTATGTCCGATCGTTTTCACAGCTGACTGACGCACTCATGGACACACTCAGGACGCGCAAAGAAGAGAGGACAAAGATCTGCGCGCTCCTGTGTTACTACGTGCACTCAGAGGCAGAGGTCGATGCACGAATGCTGAATAATGAAATAAAGTTAAAATACGCCAGAACATACAAACAAGCTCCTGTACTGTACATGAATATTGACATTTGATAAGAATGTGATGTGAATCATGGTTACTTCATTACAAAGCTAGTTTAAAATATGAATAAAAGCATAATGCAGCCCTCTAAAAAAGTGTTCTTATGTGGAATACACTTTAACTGTGTTTGGTTGTTTACCAGATCTGAGCCACGCCCAGACTTCAGGGCTGTGGTGTGTGAGTGTTTCTCCTCTTTTTAACCTAAATCCTTCCTTAGCAGAGGTTGAGTTAACATTTCAGTCCACTCGAACCATCAGCGCCTGGCTGGTCCTCACCTGTCCAGTCTCTGTGGTTCCTCTTTCTTCAGCCCCTCCCGGGACACGGCAAACGCAGCGGACTGCCGCTCCTCAGGCAGGTATCCCTCCACCTCACTGAGGAGGAGTTAATATTATTATTTTCCGATGCATATGTGTATCGTAAGATTTAGACCTGGGTCAGGATGTACCTTTGGGAAATGCGCTGCCAGTCTGAGGAGGAGGGGATCCAGTCCGGAAACACCCAGGAACTATGGTGCTGCTCACGGCTACAGACACACAGAGGTGTGACAGTAAACAAGTGGTCAAAGGATAAAGGCACAGGATGAATTATCTGTTTTCCATAATATTATTAAAGAAAGTGGTCATTTGGACTTAGCAGCAGTCTTTGAAATAAAAAATGTATTTGGCAAAGTGTGTCCAAATACAAAATGAAAATATTGAGCCGACCAAGATATCTACAGAGGTAGAAGTACTCAAAATCTGTACTCTAGTAAAAATACAGCTACTTTAAAATAATAAATAATTACTCAAGTAGAAGGAAAAGAAGGGGTAAGAGAAGAAAGAAGAGAGGAAGATATGAATGACAAAGAGAGGAAAGTAAAAAGAAAAAAAGATAGATAGATAGATAGATAGATAGATAGATAGATAGATAGATAGATAGATAGATAGATAGATAGATAGATACTGTATGTGTTGCGACTGGCTGTTGTGGTCACCGATATCAGAGACTAAAACTGGGTTATAAATATGAATAAAAGCAGAATATTGTCCCCTAAAAAAGTGTTCTGAAAAGTGTAAAGGACAGATGAAGCTTTATTAGTGTTAATAAAATAATACGTACAATTTCCTGGTGGTCTGAGTGGAAACCTTGATGGCGTTCAGAGTTCCAGCCGTGAGTCCGTTCATTTTGAAGGCGCCGTACTGAAAACACAACAGGAAGTTTAACGCACAATCAACAATGTCCCTGACTTTTTACTCACTGTTAGCGAGAAAACTCAAGCAGTAACTAACTCCAGCCACAAGGGGTCAGCAAAGAATCATAGATGAATCGTTTTAGTGGAATTGTGAGATATAAGGGCTTTGTGGCTTAATGGGAAGTGTATTTATCCCTGAACTAGAAGATTCCTAGTTTGAGTCCAGGTGTAGGTGCTATATTTTTACCATTGCGAGATAGGGACAGTGTCTGCACTAGAGACCTGCAGTGGGTGGAAAAATCCGACCCAAATCCTTCGGGATGGGGTGGTATTGATGTGGTCTCGTGTGGGAGCGGGCGGTCAAGTAAAAACATACTGAAAGTGTCCCAAGTGCACGATCATACCAGGCTTTACGGTAGCAGTCACATTTTTGTCCTGCTCTGGTGCACCACTGCTTAGTCTCGGTATAATCCTGGCTTAGTCCAAGTTATTAGCTGCTTTAGTCCTGGTTAGATCCAGTTTGAATCGTGGTTTTAGTCCCTATTTTAATCCTTATTTGGTAATGCTCACTTTAGTCCATGAAAGTTAAGGTCCTCAGTGTGAAAGCTTCTATAGCGTAAAAATAAAAACCATGACATTTAATAGTTATTAAAACTAAACGTGCCCAGGCTCGTGGAGTGGTGGAGCTGAGTTTTCTCTCCAGCTCCTCGGGGACTTCATCTTCATCCTCCTCCAGGTCCTCCTCCTCTTCATCATCTTCAGCGTTCGGCACAAAATCCTCGTCCTCCTCCGCATCACTGGAGAAGTCCCGGCGCTTCCTCTTTCGACCGCGACCTGAGGAAAAACACAGGATTTCATTTTTTAACCACATGACTAACTCAGACACCTCTGTTACCTTTGTTAGCTTTAGGAGTTTTCTGCGCTGTACTCCTCGGTGTCGGCGCCTCACAGTCTCCGTTGGCCTCCGTCTGTTGCTCTTCGTTGGTCTGATAAACATCTTTGGCCAAACTGTGGAGGTACTTCAGAGCCCTGGAACAATTAGTATTAAGATCGTTAGCACGATTTTAGGACCAACGTTTACAAAAGTAACAACAAACATCTGTCTAAGGTACACAGGTCGGTGAATTCAGGCGTGTGTGAGCAGCTTTTGCTCCTTTCTGAGGAAAAACCTTATCAACTAAGATTAGGAACAAAGTGCTGCCACCTGCTGGAGCTGTGAAACAAGAAGAGTAAGTAGTAGTAAAAAAACAGTACAAGAAGTGGTAGAAGTTGCAGAAGTAGTAACATTAGAAGTAGTATTAGTACTGTAGTATTAGTTGTGGTAGTTTTTTTTTAGCAGTTGTAGTAGTACTAGGAGTGGTAATTTTAGCAGCTGTGTATTAGTAGTAGCAGAGGCAATTGTAGTAGTGGTGGTAGTATTAGAATTAGTCGTAGTAGTAGAAGCACACAGGAAGTAATAGTAGTAGTGATGATAATAATCCATCCCCAGTAGTGGTAGAAGCAGTAATTACTTTGCTTTATACTCAGTACTTTTTACTTCTAATCATGTAATAATTTTGTTGAGTACTTTTACTTCGACTTGAGTCAGATTATTTTGAAGTAACAGCTCCTTTACTGAGGTACAGATTATAAGTACTTCTTCCACTTCTGCTGCTCCTGAATGTAACGAGTGTTAATTATGGCTTTATTTTTAACACAACTAACCTTTAGTCTTCTTTTTTTTTATAACTAATTGCTCTGTTTAATGTCCTCTGTTCTCTCTTTCTGACACAAGCACACGTTATCTCCTTGTTCAGACCTGATTACAGGGACTTACGCTCTTGCCGCTCCTCTCCTGGGCCGTGCTCCTGGCGTCTCCTCCAAACCCTCGTCCGTAGCCTCAGCTGCGCCGGTCTCCTGTCCCGTCTCCAGCACGACCACTTCTTTAACCTTCTTCGTGTACTTCCGTTTGGGCCTGGGCGTTTCACTCTGAGCCTCTCCTCCTGCTCCCTCTGCTGCGCTGACTTTAGCAGGCGTCTTTCTGCCCGCCGTCTTTTTGCCTTTTTTCCTGCCTCTACCGCTCTTTTTAGGAGTTTCCTTTGGTGAGTTTTCATCTTGTGGCACGTCTCCTTCGTGCTCCTCTTCTGCGGCAGTATTTGTCTGTGCGTTTGGAGACGCCGCAGTCCTCTTGGCTCGCTTTCTTGGAGGCGTTTGCGCGTCGTAAACCTCACTCACCTCGTAGTCTAAGAATTTAGAGTTTTTCTTGCGTTGCCTTCCTCTCAAGCTTGGAGATAATTCCAAAGACTGCTCCGGAGCCGCCTCTTGTGCTGAGAGACAGAAATGTAATCAGGGCACAAAACTAAAGTAGCTAATAGTGGCTTAAGAATGAACACGCTTCAAGGAGTTAATAAATATATGTGTGTGTGTGTGTTTACGTGTTTCCTTCAAAGGTGTCCACAGTAAATTCTCTGCCTCTGTCTAACCCTCTGCTCTCCTCTCTCACTACATCCATAAATCTTCTCTTTGATCTTCCTCTAGGCCTCAGTCCTTAGATTTAGAAGTAAGTCTCAGTGAAGACAGAAGAACTAAGAACTTATTTTTGCCCCATTTGTGCTTCAAGGCTTATAACCGTCTTAAGAACCGCGGCGCCTGTGCAACCTCGGGTCATTTGATTGCATAACATTTTGCTCAACTGGATAATAATGAGCAGCGTTGGCATGTTACCTTTATAGTGGAGGGTAGTGGAGTGGTTAGTGCTCCTGTGTCTCCACAAAGAGGTTGGGGGTTCAATCCCTGAGCTAGCTGACACACAATCTATTGGCGTGTGCATGTCCTCCCTGTGTTACTGAAGGTTCTCTCCTGTCTTTGTCTAAACATGCATGTACAAGCTGGGATAAGGCCCCTGCCACACCAAATAGGAAAACATGAATGAATTAATAAACAAAAATGAGTTTATCAAACCTTGTGCAGAGCCAGTGGCGTCCATTGACTCTGGAGTTTGCATCTTGTGTCACAGCAGCTCCATTTTACAGAGAATCGTTCTTTACACTCTTCTCTTTTATGCTGCTTAGTCTGAAACAGACACAGATTACTCTATTAATAATGCCATTTACTAATTATTAAAACAAAAATGCAGAATTTGACCTGGATCTGGCGTCTTACTAAAAGATTTAATTTATGAGCTCAATAGAAAAAGCTAAACAGAATTATTTTAGATTTTATTTACTTTTATTTTCCTGATATTAAGGTGAATGATTGTAGTAAAATCGCTTAACTTCCTGAAGTTGAATCACTGTGAACTCTTTCACCTCAGCACAATGACAGTGACAGTTCCAAACCAAACTCGGTTTCGCAACGTGACATTTTACCGAGTTTTACCTTTATATCACCGCTGCACATTACTCTACGACAAACCTGGGCCCAACATCACCTAACATTCAATTAAAACTTATATTCGGCTTGATATATACATGTTAAATTCCTAAATTAGTAACTTAGAATGAGAAAAATAGCGTTGCGCTGTGATGTGTCGTAGCCACGCTTCTGGAGCTAACGCTGCTAACTGAAGCTAACATGCTAAACGCTTAGGCTTCTTGGTTCTGGAATGTTTCCCAAAGTAAGACAACTGTAAATGTATAAAGTTCCCTCTGGTCTACAGAATATTACACTGCTATCGTTAAAAGCTCACCTTGGTGTCTCTTGAAGCTTCTTTCTCTGTGGCGGAGCCGGGAAAACCTCGCACAGATCCGGGGCTGAGTCAGGAGCAGGTTCCGTGAGATCGAGTCCCAAACGAAACAGAGACCAAAATAATCCCTAAATCTGAGCGTGCGGGCCTCGTGCAGCGCCCCAAAGGTTTAGATTTCCCAGATTAACGTAAATAAGCTGCACTCGCGTTGGTTTTTGCGCTTAAATATAATGAAATGTTGTTTTCTTCTCGCAGCAGACCGCCATGTTACTGTGGCCGAGCCGCGCCGCACACCGCCCCGCACTGGGCTCACACGGAACTGCAGCGGAAAAACAAAAACGTTCTGTATTTAGGAGAATATGAACTTTCAGAATACTGCAGCAGGTTTTATGAGAAAAGTTCTGTTTTTATGAGTAAAATTTGTTCTGTTTTTATGAGAAAGGTTCTGTTTTTATGAGTTAAATTTGTTCTGTTTTTATGAGAAAAGTTCTGTTTTTATGAGAAAAGTTGTTTTTATGAGTAAAATTTGTTCTGTTTTTATGAGAAAAGTTCTGTTTTTATGAGAAAAGTTGTTTTTATGAGTAAAATTTGTTCTGTTTTTGAGAAAAGTTCTGTTTTTATGAGTAAAATTTGTTCTGTTTTTATGAGAAAAGTTGTTTTTACGAGAAAAGTTGTTTTTATGAGAAAAGTTGTTTTTATGAGTAAAATTTGTTCTGTTTTTATGAGAAAAGTTCTGTTTTTATGAGTTAAATTTGTTCTGTTTTTATGAGAAAGGTTCTGTTTTTATGAGTTAAATTTGTTCTGTTTTTATGAGAAAAGTTCTGTTTTTATGAGAAAAGTTGTTTTTATGAGTAAAATTTGTTCTGTTTTTATGAGAAAAGTTCTGTTTTTATGAGAAAAGTTGTTTTTATGAGTAAAATTTGTTCTGTTTTTGAGAAAAGTTCTGTTTTTATGAGTAAAATTTGTTCTGTTTTTATGAGAAAAGTTGTTTTTACGAGAAAAGTTGTTTTTATGAGAAAAGTTGTTTTTATGAGTAAAATTTGTTCTGTTTTTATGAGAAAAGTTCTGTTTTTATGAGAAAAGTTGTTTTTATGAGTAAAATTTGTTCTGTTTTTGAGAAAAGTTCTGTTTTTAAGAGAAAAGTTCTGTTTTTATGAGTAAAATTTGTTCTGTTTTTATGAGAAAAGTTGTTTTTACGAGAAAAGTTGTTTTTATGAGAAAAGTTCTGTTTTTATGAGTATAAATAACTTGGGTTTTATGACAAAAGTAAATTCATGTCTATCACAACCAGTAAAGGTTTAGCTCGTATTGAAGAGTTGCTCGCTAAAGAAAGGGCGTAAATGTCCCAACTTCTTGGTTTAATACGGTTTTATTTTACTCTAGGCTTGAGACACTGGAGATTGTGCTTTCGTTAAGTAATATTGACGTATAATCATTAGTTTGTCGACTCTGCGCAGACATCTCAGGTCTTTGCCATTGACTTTGAATTCCTCTCCCCCCAAAAGTGGAACAAGATAATAAGGACAATTTTCCACATAAAAACATCACATTATTTTACTCATAAAAACAGGATTTTTTTCTCTCATAAAAACAGAATTAACTTTACTCATAAAAACAGAAACTTTTTTTTTCAGGTGAACGCAATACACTTCCGTAAACTTCAGCTTCTACAAAACTCTTGTTAGTGCACTGTGTGTTCCATAGAAGAAAACCAGAACTAAACCAGGACTAAACCAGGTCAGGTCTACACCAGGACTAAACTCCTCTCAGTGCAAGTGTGCGCTCCATAGAAGGGACTGACAGTAATTTATTTTGGCATATATAGTAGTAATAGTAGTAGAAGTAGTACCAGTAACAGTTGTAGTCCAACCCCAGAGCTTCACATACCTCAGTAATGTGGAGGTAGTAGTAGTAGAAAATACTATACTCTATGGAGCACACATTAGCAGCTGGTTTAGTCTCTCTGGCACTGCTCCTGTCTGCTTCTCCACACTAGGGAATAAACAACCTCCCTCTGTCTCTTATAGAACTACATTTACCAATAATAAAGAAGTATCTTTTTACTGCAGCAGCTCACACTCACAGAGAGAAAAGTTAGACACATTCTTATTGTATATTTTACTGTTTTAAACATGAATAACAGGAATTACTAAACATATGAGACACATATAAAAGACGACAGAGAAAGACATTATATTTAACATTTTAAGTGCTAAGAAGACGACGGGTAACAACAGTCTTGTAGTGGAAGTGACTTGGACCTAAGAGCTGTCTGTTTTCCTTCAGAGATGCTACAAAAGAGGCTGTTGTTTGGTTTGTACTTTGTTGTACGAGAGGTGAGAGCAGAGGCAGGGCAGGAGACAGAGCTGGAGGTAGCAGAGGTGAAGATGCTGAGGTTTTCTTCTGTTTATGACGAGGACGGACAGGATCAGCTCATGGGGGAGGGTCTGGAGATAAAGTTTTCAGACTGAGATGGTTTGGACAAAAACAGAGGAGGGTCAGTGATGGGCGAGGCTGAGGTTAGAGCTGGAGGCCTAGAGGAAGAACAGAGAGGAGGTTTATGGATGCAGGAAGTTTGTGAGAGAAGAAGAATCAGAGCAACCCTGATGTAACGTTCTGACCACTGAAGGTGAAGTGAGGGAAGAGAGACAATTAAGGTCCTGTAAAGGCTCCAGTTTTTTTGGTAAATCCCACCTCAAACCAAAAACATGGTAACAGGGGGCATTTGATTTCACTAAGCATTAATACGAGCTCTCCTTTTGCCTCGTATCCTGAACTGTGACCTTGTTCATGTAACAAACAGCTGTGGGACAATATAAGGCAGGGGGCCCGGGAATCCCCCAGGAAAATCTAAACAAAACAGATAAATAATATTTTAGGCTGACTACAATTTCAGTTACTTTATTATTACGGCTCTCCTTTTTAGAATAATTACGAGGCAGCGTCTCTTCAGAGGTTTGTTTTCCGTCGATGAAACGGCTCGTTCACTGTTGTACAGGTAAATGACCATCGCCCACGCTGCTGTGACTGCTCAGCTCCTGTGGGGTGTTCCCGGTCTGCAGTGGTTAGGATCTATCACAAAAAAAAGTCCAAGTAAGGAACAGAACCGGAAGACGGGTGAGGCTTAGATCCCACAGACTGCTGCAGGAGCTCATGCTGGTTCTGAGAGAAAGGTTTGTTGAGTAAAGAGGTGAATATGAGGCAGATGGTCATAATTTCAGGCCTGATGCGTGTACTGATTCCTTTTATTTTAAGTGCTCTCTTGTCTTTTCACAACATCCACCGACTCCAGTACTTGTCTTTTCTGATCCCACATCTGTCTCTGCATCTCCTCCTCCATCGCTCTGCTTCCATCATCTTCCCTCAGTCCTTCAAACTCAAACCCGCTCCTCTCTGCCCCACCGCCGTCTCTCGTTTGGTTCATATTTCTGACGTCCTGTTGGTGTTTCTCCACCCAGACGGGCTGCAGGGGCGTGTAGTGGACCGGGGCCTGCTGCTGCTGGTGCTGGTGCATCCTGGGGTCCGCGTGGGGAGGCAGGGGCTGGTTCTCTGGGTACATGAGGTGTTTCTGGGGCTGGAGGTGGTGCAGAGGCTGGAGAGGAGGCTGGAGCTGGTGTGGAGGAGGCGCGTGATGGAGGTGAGGAGGAGGAGGAGGAGGAGGGTAGTGCTGGAAGTGCTGCTGCTGATGCTGATGTTGTTGTTGTTGTTGTTGTTGGGGGAAGTCCTGGGATAATCGTGGGTCTGAGATCGGAGGAAAGTCTTTAGGTTGGGTTTTCAACAGCTTCTCGAACTTCTTACAGGCTTTTTTATTCGTTACAAACCATTCCTGAGGAGAAAACAGAGAGGAACTACGTAAAGTAAGCAGATATTACACAGAGACACAGGTTAAACTGCTCCTGAGTGTAACTGGACAGACTCACAACCAATCAGAGAGGCAGAGCAGCACATAAACCCCGCCCCTTTCCTGTGATTGGTCAGGAGTAGAGAGCTGTCGTTACCTGTGAGTGGACAGAGTTGATGTGGTACTTGACTCCGCTTTCAGAATTAAACTCTTTGTTACAGATGAGACAGCGGTATTTCCCAGCTTCAAACTCGCCCTGAAAGCACCACAAACACATTAAAGATAATAAAGTACCTTAAACACATCACAAGTATGTGTACCAGCAGAGTCAGATGTAATGTATACATGGATTAAAGCTAAACAACATGGTTTTCTTGTGAAAAACTGTCTATTTATCATAAAAGTAATCCTGTGTGAAAAACCTTA
Organism: Bostrychus sinensis; assembly: GCA_020698575.1. Lineage (NCBI taxonomy): Eukaryota > Metazoa > Chordata > Actinopteri > Gobiiformes > Eleotridae > Bostrychus > Bostrychus sinensis. The sequence goes on from CM036257.1 coordinate 31,264,054, forward strand.
AGATGTTACAGAGGCTTCATAGACGAGCAGCCATAGCTCACTTCTTTATTGCCAGAACAATAGCGCCCCCTTTTGGGTGAAAACAAAACAGCTGTGAGCAGGCGAGAAGCTGGTAAGGTCAGGCCAAGAGCTGCTGTGATCAGATTTGTACATTTAATAATAAAAGAAAAATCCAGTTTGTGATTTTCATTGCTTGCTCACAAACTAAAAAAACAAAACAAAGGAAGAGATTTGTGGCCTCACAGACACAGAGAGAAAAGGAACTGACCCCAGTTTACTGTATCATTACAGAATAATGCTGTATGTGAGACATATTTGAGTGGAAATCACTGTTATTGTTCACATTTGAAATAATATTCATTTATTTACTTAACTTTAGTTAGTTTCAAGATTTAAGATTGCGATGACTCGATGGTTTTATGTTAGTTCTGTAAGCTTTCTGCTGTTAGGACACGGATCTTTTTAATACAAATGTTTATGTCGTTTCAGTTTAAGTCAGACATTTTACTGATATTAATATTTGTCAAGAAGGAAGTTAAATGAAGTATATCGTTGTACTAACATTTGTGTGGGGTCGTTCACCTGTGACAGAGGCAGAGATCGGCTCATATTTCACTGAGTTTCTTTAAATAATGACCCTGATCTTTCTTCAGCAGCAGGGGCCCAGGACATGAGGGGGGCCCCACTGACAATCCTTAATTGTTGTCAGTTTTAGTGGATTATTTTCATTATGGGCTTTAAATTCCACTGCAAGCATGACTTAAGATCAAGCATATGATTAAAAAATATAAAAATGATATGATATGCATAATACTGTCATCATATTTACTCAATGGTTACAAAGTTTAGTTACAGTTATTTACATTTTTTGTGGCATTGACATCTAATTTTTTTTTTCTTCAATGCAGTCTCTAAAACTTAAATTATGATAAGTTATGAAGTACATTCACTAACTTTATACAGCCACATAAGGGCCCATACTGAAAACCTGCACTGGGGCCCTTCATAACCACCTTATGCTACTGATTGGCAGTGAGGAAATAGAACCTTCAGCTTCACTGGCCATCTCTGTCCTGCTTCTGGAGCTTGTGTTTAGTATTTTAAGCCCAGAACAAGAAGAGATTCAATAATTTGTATTTAGCGAGGTTTTCACCCAAAAGGGGGCGGGATCTGTTAATGACTTCATACACCTCACAGTCAAGTAACAAGAGCTGTAGAAGTTAAAGGTCGACTCTAAACTTTGGGACCAGGTCACACTGTCGAACCTTGGTGCAGAGTCCCAGATGAGCCTTGAGTCCGGACACGCTGGTGTAGACGCTGCCACAGCCCTGAAACACAAACCTCCTCTGATTCAGGACCTCACAGACAGAACGCTGTAGAGAGGAGGAAGGGTTTCGTTCTCACCTTGTTGGGACAGTGGACCTTCTTATGCAGCTTCACCTCATTCTTCCACTTCCTCAGGACGTCCTGACTGAACGCCGGCAAACCTGGTCTGGAGTATTTTAACTGGAGAAGAGAAAAGAGGAGCATCAGAACAAATGCACGGTTTAGTTAGGAAACGTTTTACTGTTTGAGGTCCGACTATAGATTTAACATATTTATTTATAATCATTATGCTTTAAAATAAAAAGGAAGGAGCACAGAGCAGTTTTTAGTTAGACATTACATTAGATTATACAGAAGTTACAGAAAATATTTGGCTTTCAAAGTCCCATTAAAGGGCAAAAAAGCCTAAAACAGGACTAACCTAGATCTGAAACAAAGGATGAAATATGGACTGAGAAAAATATATGACTGAAAAAGAACAACACAAGGAATAAACCAGGACTAAACCAGGACTAAGCCAGGACTAAGCCAGGACTAAACCAGGACTAAACCAGGACTAAGCCAGGACTAAACCAGGACTAAGCCAGGACTAAACAAGGACTAAGCCAGGACTAAACCAGGACTAAACCAGGACTAAACCAGGTCTAAACCAGGACTAAACCAGGACTAAGCCAGGACTAAACCAGGGCTAAACCAGGACTAAACCAGGACAAAACCAGGACTAAACCAGGACAAAACCAGGACTAAACCAGGATTAAACCAGGACTAAACAAGGATTAAACGAGAACTAGAATTTGCTCTAAATTAAATTAAAATTAAAAAAAGACTCAAGAGTAAAAGGAAGAAATGTTTTAGGTCCTGATTTTGTGGCCAGGTCATGGTATGTAGTAGTAGTAGTAGTAGTAGTAGTAGTAATAATAGAAGTAGTTGTGGTAATAGGGGATGCAGATAATTTACAAACTTTTCTGTGGAGCCTTCTCTGAACACAAACATGGCTCTGTCACCTTCTTGTCGTCGGGAACCAGGTCGGACTGGAACTTCCTCTTGCTCCAGTCTTTCGGGAGCTCGTTGTGTGCGATGTGAGCGAGCTGGAGGTTCGCCGCCTGAGCCGAGGCCCTCTGCACCCGACCACAGGCCGTCCTCTCTGGGGTCCGCTCCCCGAGGGCCGGGGGCTGCTCCTCCTCCGCCTCCGTCTTCACCGTGACCTGGACAAAAACATGGGACAGAAATAATGACGCCTGTACGGAAACAACCTGGGAGCGTCTAGTTCAGGGGTAAATGCTAGAACTAATCATTTGTTCCTTTACTGCAACTTGTGGCCTGTGTCCTTAAACCCTTATTTTTTCTACTTTTTCTTTTGCATAAATATTTTAATCAACTTCTGCCTTGATCATAATTACCAAATATTTCATTATTTTCAGAAATTAATTAATCAGAAAATAATTTTGTAACCCTTTTTATGCCAGTGTATGTAATAGCATCTCAATTTGTAAAAAACACACAAAATGAAATATTTTTAATCTTCTCAAAGCAGGGGGGGTTATTACAGCAAAGATTACCAACATTCATTTTTAGAGATCTTTTTTTCTGTGCTATGTAGAATCTTAAAAACAACTCCCATTAAAACTTGGTTGTAACTTTTTGTTACAATAAAATAAGGCTGCACAATTAATCAAATCGCAATTTTAATTGTAGCAATTAGCAAATCGCAAAGGCTGCAGCTATTTATGTGACTTAATGTCCACTGAAGAACGAAATATCCCGTCTCTGCAGGGTTTAATGTGTTTATGTATAAACTGCTACAGCTGTAGTTCAGACCTGATCTGAAAGGCTGTGATTCCTTGAATCAGTTCAGCAGTGAATATTTCTGTTTTCTCTCAAGTGTCAATGCTCCATCAGATGATTAAACACTAGGGGTGTAACAATACAGTAACTGTACCGATGTATCGATTTTTTTTTCCTATGATACAACTACATTGATACACATGACCTTGCATCGAATCGTATCATTTTCTAGGAAGTGAATATCGATACACATGAAGTATCAATCGATAATATCGGAAATATCGAAATTAGAAATTTGTATGTTAAACAAAAAACCAGATATGGCTTTTTGGAGATAAATTTTGTGTTTTTAATTAAATAAAATGTTATATTCAACTTTTCTTCACTCTCTGTCTGCTGGACATAACCAACCCCGGCCGCGGTGCTACATTTGAGAGTAAACTTTTATGATTTTTGGCAAAAAGTTGCTGTATCGATTATCGATTCGAAGTTGTTGAATCGTATCGAAACATATCGTTCCAAATTAGCCAATATCGTTCTTGAATCGTATCGAAACACTTCTAATCGATACATATCATATTGTTGCAAAAACGTATCGTTACACCCCTATTAAACACTGATTTTAGAAAATATATCGCAAATCTAATCGCAACCGCAATATCTGTCAGAAAAAAATAAAAAAATAAATCGCAATTAGATATTTTTTCAAAATCGTTTAGCCCTACTACAAAAAAATCCTTAATCCATATAAATAAATGTTACTCTTTGATATACTCAAGGCCTTGTCCTGGTCTCAAACTGGACACAAGCAGACTCCAGAACTAATCATTTCTTCTTTGACTCATTACTGACCTTTGCTGAGAAGTGGTCAAAATTCAACAATGGCTTTTTTGTTTTCTTGCAAACAGACAAACCCAATAACACTGGATCTGTGGTCTCACCGGGGCGTGCTCGGTCCTGAGGTGGTACTCCAGCCCGGCCTTGGACCTGTAGCTCTTCCCACAGTGACAACAGCTCAGAGTCATCTTCTCCAGCTCCGACTGCTCCTTCCCACACTTCCTCATGTGGTAGAAGTAGCCCATGATACTGGTGAAGGCCGCGCTGCAGCCCTGGAGAGACAGCAGCAGACTACAGCACCACAGTTTTCTAACCGTGTTGAGCTTAACTTCAGCAGCAGTTACCTCTTGAGAACATTTTAATTTTCCCAGTCTCTTCAGGATTTTACGCAGTTTCTCTTTAACAGCTCGGTCGTCCAGGTCTTTGGCATCTGAGGAAGGCTGAGGGAAAAAACAAAGCAGTGTAATACTAATAATCTTAAAATAAAATGTTCTATCAAAGTTGAGTAAGACAGCGGTTTTGTCCCAGACCAGGAGGCTGTGGTCGGCCATGATGTGGTACTTCATCCCAGTGGAAGACTTGAGCTGTTTCCCACAGTGAGGACAGCTGAACGGCTCCTGCACACACAAACTGATTATACTAAAGAAGAGCAATACATGAGGTCATGAGGAGAAAGAACAGAGCCATCTTGTAATTGTATAGTGAGGGTTAGTGCTCTTGCCCCCCAGTAAAGGAGGTTGTGAGATTGATTCCTGGGGTAAAGCTGTGCTGTCAGTGCTGTATTATTTGGACCACCTTAATCGAGTCGTATCTAGAACATCAGTATATAAGAGTCTCACCAGTCGGCAGTTGTCCATGTGCTTCTTCAGCCCCTCCACAGTTTTTCGGCTCACACTTTGCATTTGGGACACGTCACTCTGCCTTTGGCCATGATCTGCAGCTGCCACTGTTCCTCCTCACTTCCTGCAGACAGAGACTTTACTGTTGTATTGTTTTATGTTTGTTTCCTCCACAGATGTTCAGAGCCTGAACCTGGAGGGTAGACCGGGAGCTCCTTCTTCACTGGGACGGCTGTGGGTTTCGGGTCAGTGCTGGGATGAGCTGCTGCAGGTGCAACAGCGACTGTGTTAGGACCTGAGAACAGAGAAACACAACAGCGACAGTAAAGTTGGATTTAAACACATCTAGTGCAGCTGAAGAGAATCTTAAGACAAACACGGAAGTTCCAAATTACCTCCAACACATTGTCCCTATCTCACAATTTTTAGCCCATCGGCCATCAGCTGGCACTCGAGCTGTAACGCTGATCTTTGGTCAGGCACAGATTTGGGTGAAAGACCGGCTTTGTTTGAACTCTGCAGCATTTTGGTGTCGGGTTTATTGTATGTACGAGTTTCTGACACGAAAGAGCACATGAACACACCACAGAGTCGTTTGATCAAGTCAGGTAAATTGGAATTATATAAGCAACAGTGAGCAACAACAGTGACTCGTCATTGATGGAAATTAACAATGGTTGTCAAAGGTAAAATGTTTAAGATCATTTTTTGGGAGAAAGGTAAAACAGAGAAAATATTTTTTGAAGTTTGATAAGTGGAAATGTCTGTTTTATGCAACACCAGATTTCCTGTTTAGCTAATTAAAACCTGATCATTAAGGTAACAACCTCTAATGTATTTGTGCTACATAAGCAGAAGTAGAGGTAAGATCTTAAGCCCGAACCCGACCCGGCCCGAAATTCGGGTCGGGTAGATACTAAAATGACAATCATTACGTTCGGGTCGGGTCGGGCCGGGCTTCTCTCTCCCTGACTTTTTTAATAAATATATGTTTATAAAAATGTATACTAAAACGATGTGTGGATACTAAACTAAGGAATACTTGTTATAAATAAATAATTTGGTTAAAACAGAGAAGGCGCTGTAAGGTAATTGCTATATAACTACTACTAAACAGGAAGCGCAGAGCCAGGGCACGCTTTGCGCACGTGTCGTGAATGTAATCTTCCCTCCGCAAGTCCGCATCTATTTTGTTTAGGTCTCCCTGATATGGAGCAGCAAGAAGTCAAGGATAAACTTAAGACAGGGAACTGAAAGGCAAACACGCACCGCCGGTAAGAGTGAGGCTGCAGTATTTCTCCGCGTAATTAAGCGAGTGCGCATCAAGATCTCTCTTTCACTCTCTTTGTCTGGCCTCTTATTCTGTGTTCCAGCGTTATTTCGTTGTGCAAATGCATTTATCATGATCATAAAAATATGTAGATTATTTTAACCTTAAGAAATCTTGCGTTTTTTTCTGCCAAAATACAATGGGATAAATTGAAATTTCGGGTTTGCTTCGAGCTCGGGCCTGCAAATCAGGTTAATTGGTCGGGCTCGGGCTGGGTTGGGCTTTAATGCCCGCGGGCCTGAGTCGGTCGGGCTGGATTTTTTAGGCCCGATCTTACCTCTAAGCAGAAGTCACTCACAGATAATGATATATTATGATCTATTTCCTATTATAATGATCTATTAGGACATTTCCAGGTTCCCGCCCTCCGACCAAAAAGGACGTGAATGCGCACAAGCCCTGAAAACGAGATCCGCCCTCAGAGAAAACCACCATTCGAATTGTCCGACTTGCACTTAAAGCAGTCTTAGCTTCAGTCTGTGAGGAGGAGCTGTCATTTAAATGCAGCTGGCTGTGGTTAAAACATGATCTTAAGCAGAGCCTTGTGAGGATATAGCAGACACTTCAAAACCATTGCTCTGGCTGTTTGTTCCATTGTTATACGTTACTTGTGCAGAGCAGTCCGCTGTAGTGACAACAGTGAGAAGCTGTGGATGCACAGTTCATGAGGTAACAGGACGTTATAGAGAGTAACAGACTTTTATCATTTCATTAGGCTGTGTATACCAGCCCCAGATAAATCAGCAGTGCTTGTTGGCCCTTGGCTGCTCTGGATTTTTAAAAACGCTACTGGCATCAGCCAGAGAAAAACCCATGATTCGATTTCTAGTAAATCTATGATGTCCAGACCTGGACTCAAAACAGGGATGTTCTAGGTCAGGGGTTAATGCTCTTGATGGACAAATGTTAAAATTTAAAGTTGCTTCTCCATGAGACTTGCTGTTTTTGTGAACTGATGGAAACCAGTTTGAGTTCTGGTTTATGTCAAGATAACAAGGACACTTACGCCCTGGTCCAAGGCGCGGGGAAGGAGCTAAAGAGTAGATATCTGTCTGTGAAACATTCTTCTGAGAGAGCTCTGTCTGCTGCATGCGAGAGGAGAGAACCCTCTCTGAGTTTTATTGAGTCAGGATTCTTCTAACATCCACTGAGCCACACAGTCCTTTCTATAAAGTATCTCACACTAGTAAACAAAAACATATCGTTTGTTCATTTACTGACCCCTTGTGGCTGGAGTTAATTTCTTTGACCCTATCTCACAATGGATATAGACATTACACAGCACACAGATAAATTCCTCTACAAACTCACCGTTGCTGGAGACAGGAGCACTGTTGCTCCAGGTCTGTTCCCTCCATCCCTCCTCTCTCCCTGGACCCTGGCACCACCCCCTGCCTGTGGACCAGCCGCCCTCAGGTCCTCCTCCAGGTCCTCCTCCAGGTCCTGGTCCTCCTCCAGGTCCTGGTCCTCCTCCAGGTCCTGGTCCTCCTCCAGGTCCTGGTCCTCCTCCAGGTCCTGGTCCTCCTCCAGGTCCTGGTCCTCCTCCAGGTCCTGGTCCTCCTCCAGGTCGTCCCTCTGGTCCTCCTCCTCCAGGTCCTGGTCCTCCTCCTCCAGGTCCTGGTCCTCCTCCAGGTCCTGGTCCTCCTCCAGGTCGTCCCTCAGGTCCTCCTCCTCCAGGTCGTCCCTTAGGTCCTCTGACTGGTCCTGGTCTTCCTGCTGGTCCTTGTGCTCCTCCCAAACCTTCCTGTGGTCCCTCCTGTGGTTCTCGCCCTGGTTCTGGTCCTGGTCCACCTCTGTCCCGGTCGGGGCCCCACATCTGTTGCCCCTCAGCGTGGCCCTTCCCACCGCGCCAGGCCTCTCTCCCGAAAGCCCAGGGCCCGCAGCTCCGGTCCTGGGCACAGTTCCAGCTGTGGTCCCTGTTCGGCTCAGGTGTGGTCCACTCGGCTTTGGGGGCCATCGGAGGAGGAAGTCTGGCAGGGGGCGGGCCATAAATCCGGGAGCCACCCCATTGGTCAGAGGGGCTGATGACATCAGGGGGGCTGATGGGTAATCGATGGAGGTTAAAGGGACGCTCTGGAGGTCCTCAAACCTGCTCAACAGCAAAGGAACTTTAGTTTTTAAAGTATGTAATAAAGAGTAGAATTAAAACTGTAGTTTGACGTTTTTGGCGGCATCTGGTGGTGAAAATATATGACGCACTTCTGCTTACAGCCCTCCTTTCTGATGGTGATATGTTATATTCTCCTCTGACTCCATGTTCTAATGTTGTTCCTCATCAGAAACAGATCTGGAGTTGTGTTCTGTTTCAGTAATCCTGTATTCTCTGGTGTGGAGTTTCTGAGGCCCCAAACCGCTCAATTGCACAAACCTCCGCCTCTCCCAAGAAGCTCCGCCCACTCCAAGAAGCACTGACCAATCAACAACAAGCCCTCTACATCCAGTCTGCTCTCATTCATTTATCCAAAAAAACATGCACAGCTCTGTTTCCACTGATTCCTCACAGACATTTTTACTTTGGGAGGAAAATGGATCAGACACAAAGTTTCAGACAAGAAAGTAAGAAGCTTTTTTTCTCTGTTTCTGTTCAAAAGAGCGTAGCAGAGCTGTCCTCTGCTGGTCTCTTCATCTGTTCCTTTATGGCACCAGTAGAGTAATTATTCTATACGTTTTCTTTTAGTCACATAACTAAACCTTAATCAAGAGCGTAAGCTACAAGGAGAATTAAAGTTGAATGTGCTTCCACTGATGCTAAATTTGTTTTATCAGGGCTTTTTCATTTCTTTCTTAATTTGTCCATCTTTGAGAAATCATTATTTATGCTACATAAAACTAATCCAGAGATGACCAACTGAGAAACCCAGAGAGGAGTCAAAAGACACTGAGCACTGCTGGAGAGGAAGAACAGTCGCATTTTACTGAAGGTTAATAAAACTTAACGAAATAAATGTTATTTGAAGTGGTAAACATAAACTTTATCTGACTTTATTTCCACTCCGTTTATAGACAACTCCCTGCACGGCTACTGTAGCTTCTCACAAACTTTAGAAAGGAGGAGCGTAAGGAGGAGAAATGCAGTTTGCACTTTAACCAAAAAAAACAACACAAAACAAAAATCAGGCCAAAAGTCAAAAAACAAAACAAAACAAAAAAACCTTACCTTTTGTTCCATTCATTTGTGTCATTAGAGCGTCTTGTTCAGATTGAGGCGGGTCATTCTGAAAAAGTTCAAAACACAGGACAGACACAGTTCAATAACAGTATTACCACGAGTCCACAGTGAATCCTCTGCATCCTCTTCTCTCTCCTGTCCTGTCTCTGCATCCATGAACCTCCTCCAGCTCTAACCTCAGCCTCATCCTTCTCCCCATCCCTGTCCCTCCTCTGTTCGTGTCCATCCCCTCTCAGGCTGGAGACTCTGTCCCTCTGATGGACTCCTGAGCAGAGACATGTCCAGCTCCGTGTGTTTACCTCGGTGCGGTCAGAGTTCAGGCGGCTGACGGCTTGTGACGCTGTAGATTTTGGAGGCGGAACACTTTTCTTCTTTATTGGCAGATATAAAGGTGACATGTCCGTCCAGAAATCAGAGGGCTCCAGCACTCACTGTGAGAGAGAGAGGGATGTGAGAGCAGGGTTTGGAGGAGCAGACGGGAGCAAACAACTACTACAACTAACCTCAGCTTCTCCAACTTCCAAAACCCCTCTCAGTGCAAGTGTGTTTTATAGAAAAGCACCATCAGACCGGAATAAACTACCGCCATCGCTGAGAGCCATGACGTCTTTCCAGTCCTTTAAGACAGTGGTTCTCAACTGATGGGTTGGCACCCAAAAGTGGGTCACAGGACTGTTTTAAGTGGGTCGCGGGCCTTTGCCGGGGCAAAAAAAAGAAAGTTTAATTTAAAAAATAAATCATAATTTTACACTCCTTAACAGTAGGTGGCACTGTGGGACATGTAGAATAGACTCATTTAAAAGAAACTCAACCAGAGCAAAAAAAAACCCCAAAACAGTTCTATACTGTTATAACTAAAGTTGACATGAGTACTGCTTAATTTCCTCAATAGCTTTTAATTTTCCTCAATATTTTTTAATTTTCCTGAAATATCTTTTAATTTTCCTGAAATATCTTTTAATTTTCCTGAAATATCTTTTAATTTTCCTCAAATATCTTTTAATTTTCCTCAAATATCTTTTAATTTTCCTCAATATCTTTTAATTTTCCTCAAATATCTTTTAATTTTCCTCAAATATCTTTTAATTTTCCTGAAATATCTTTTAATTTTCCTCAATATCTTTTAATTTTCCTCAAATATCTTTTAATTTTCCTCAATATCCTTTAATTTTCCTCAAATATCTTTTAATTTTCCTCAATATCTTTTAATTTTCCTCAAATATCTTTTAATTTTCCTCAAATATCTTTTAATTTTCCTCAATATCTTTTAATTTTCCTGAAATATCTCTTAATTTTCCTCGCTATCTTTTTTATTTGGGTCGTAGCTTGTGGTTATAGAGTAATGGTGGGTCCTGAAGCCAGCTCAGTTGAGAACCACTGCTTTAAGACGTCAGTATTCATGCATTTACAGACTGTACACGCTTCTGAAGTAGCTCTGCTGTTTATGATTTCACTAATGGCTGAAATTATTTATTACCAACAAAAATTCATAACATAATAGCTCTGTACTAGTATTTTGGGGATTGGAGCTGCTGGGCTGCTGAGTGTTGAGTAAACTGTGTTTTATTTGTACTGTGTTTGTATTTAGGTCGATGTCTGTGTGCTGCGTGTAAACAGCTTCTTTTTTAAACGGGGTCCACATCTCAAAACCAGGTCCAAACCAGGTCCAAACCAGGACTAAACCAGGACTAAACCAGGACTAAACCAGGACTAAACCAGGACTAAACCAGGACTAAACCAGGTCTAAACCAGGTCTAAACCAGGTCTAAACCAGGTCTAAACCAGGTCTAAACCAGGACTAAACCAGGACTAAACCAGGTCTAAACCAGGACTAAACCAGGTCTAAACCAGGTCTAAACCAGGTCTAAACCAGGACTAAACCAGGACTAAACCAGGACTAAACCAGGACTAAACCAGGTCTAAACCAGGACTAAACCAGGACTAAACCAGGACTAAACCAGGACTAAACCAGGACTAAACTTCTCTCAGTGTGAGTGTGTTTTCCACAGGAGGAATTTACAGTAATTTATTTTAACAGAAGACAGATACAGCCCCAGCTCCTCAGTGTGGCAGCAGTAATAGTAATAGCAGTAGTAGTAGTAGTAGTAGTAGTAGTAGTAGTAGTAGTAGTAAGGGCTTAATTTGAGTGGGAACATGAGGGACCAGGACCTATTTGACAGGCTCCCCCACTTTTTTATGTCTTGTTTATTGCTTTACATTTTACCAGAACATTAAAAACATAAACTTTAAGATTATATAAACGTAACCCCGAAAAACACCTAACAAAATAAAAACAGAAACAAATATAGTCAATGTGAAGGCTTCAGAGCAGATGCTCCCTGGGTTTTTTGCTCAGTGTTGAGGAAACAAGCCTGAAAACCTCCTCTATGTCCCAGACCACTGGGTTTAGTAGCAGCAGTAGCAGCAGTAGTAGTAGTACACATTAACAGCTGGTTTAGTCTCTGTGGTGTTGCTCCTGTCTGCTTCTCCAAACACGTTTGTTGGGGCATACATGAGTCTCCTGAGCATCTAACCGAGAACCATTTACTTAATACTTCATGCACTTCATTCAGAGTGAGTTTTTACCACTGCTCCGTAGAAAAAATCGCCTTAAATTTGCCTAAAAGCAGCAGAGCATTAGCGCAGCGGGGTTTATTTCCATTGCGCAGAGCTAAAATGCTAACAGTGTTTTCCTCTCGGGTCTGGGAGCTGCCTACCGTCCTGCAGCGGGCCTCCATGTCCAGCTCCGGGCCTGCGCTGTCGCCTCTCTCCCGGCGCCGCTCCCTCCCCCGGGCTGCAGAAGGCGAGCGTGCACCGGGGACGCACGGCACCGCGGACGCACGCGGGGAGTGCCCGTAACCCGGGTAGAGGAGTTCACGAGCGGGTAACGCAGCCCCACGTGCGCAGAGGCGGGTTCCCTGCGCACCGTGGCACCGTGCGCGTCTTCAGAGGAACGCCCTCCCGGAGACAACGACCACAGCCCGCATCTGGTCCTGCTGCTGCTGCGGCGCCGCCTACAGGGGCGCGGGGAACTGCAGCCTCATGCACAGCTCATGTCAGAACTGTGACTGTGGACCTGATGTTACACTAAAATAATAATAATAATAATGATAAATAATAATGATAAAGTAATAAGAATAATGATCCTATCCTAT
>CM036257.1:31281494-31283994 GCA_020698575.1 Bostrychus sinensis
CTTTGGCCAGACTGCTCTCTGATACCACTGTGTCCTCTTGTGTGATACCACTGTGTGCTACTGCTAACTGTACTGATGCTAATGCTAACTGTACTGATGCTGCTGCAACAATGCAATTTCCCCACTGAGGGACTAATAAAGGTTTTCTTATTCTTTTCTTATTCTTATTAATACAGTACTTTTGTATTAAGCATTTTAAGGTTGCGATTTGTTGGTTAGCCACAAGGGGTCAGCAAAGGAACAGAGATTTAAAGGATTTGTTTTACCATCCTGAAATACAGTATCAGGACTTATTGACTTAATGCAGCGGTTCCTAAACTCTTTGGTCTTGGGTAACCCCAGAACCGGGCTTAGTCCTGGATTGAAACTGGCGTAGTCCTGGTTTAGTTCTGGTTTTAGACCTGGTTCATTTATTACTGAGTTCTGGTTCAAGACCTGGTTTAGTTCAAGTTTAGTCCCTGTTTTGTCCTTCTTTAGTCCTGCATGTTTCTGTTATTCCCTGTTTTATCCTTCATCCTTCAGCACAGTCCTGGTTACTGCAGATTTAGGTTCATTGTCGTCTTTTAAGCCAAAAATGTTCTAAAAAGGTTCTATAAATAATCCAAAACCCCGTGACCCCCCTGCAATGTGCTTGCGTACCCCTAGGGGTCCTCATACCCCTGCTTGGGAAACACTGACTTAATAGAGCATTTACCCCTGAACTAGAAGATCCCAGGTTTGATTCCTGGTCTGAGTGCTATATTTTTACCAAGACAGGTGACTGGAGCCTATCCCAGCAACTGTGGGCCTTAGGCGGGGGCCCAGTCCGCTCTGTGGCCAGGCTCACATTGTTTCCCTATGGGACAGTTAGTGTCCAGTTCTCCTGTTCATGTGTGGACGGAGGGAGGGAGAGAACCCACAACCTCCACAACTGAGAGGTGGGTGAGCTAACCACTCTGCCACTGTTCACTTCTGTAGACACTATTTCATTACTGGTGTATCTGATGTGCTGCGTACCTGTGAAGTCAAACTCACAGCAGGTTCCGGGCTCAGCGCTTCTCGAGGCTTCACTGAAAAACAGAGATGTGCCTGTTATTAAAGTGTTATTAAAGTGTTATTAAAGTGTTATTAAAGTGTTATTAAAGTGTTGCCTTGGCCTTTGGTACTTTCACATTAAAAATTTGGATTTTTTTTCCGTGATAATGTAAATGAACCAAACTTGGTCAGGCTTACCAATTTTATGGGAAGTTTCAAATTCCAGAAAAAACAAAATCACATAAAGCTGTAGATGAACTGCCCAATGAGGTTTTGAAATGTCCCAAGTTGTTAAATGTCTTGCATTGTTTATTTAAACATTGTTTTGCGAGTGGCATCTCTCCATCACTGTGGTACAAATCCATCATTAATCCCCAAGTCTTCTCAAGTGGACCCACAGGTCCCTCTGAATTATAGCGGCATTAGTGTGATCAGTGCAGTCTATAAAGTGTTTTCTGGCATCCTAAATAATCAACTGTGAATTTATAGAAGTTAATAAAATACTGGTGGATGAACAGAATGGATTCAGAAAAAACAGAGCATGCACTGATCACATCTTTGTTCTGGAGGAAGGCAAAAGTACTTTTATTTGTTTAGTTAATTTAAAAAAGCTTTGGACTGGATAAATAGAGACATATAAGTTACTCTGCTGTGGCATTGATGGTAATTTTTATAAATCTATTAAAGCTTTATATAAAGCAGCATTAGCTTGTGTACAGGGGAATAATGTAAGGACCAGGTGGTTTTTCTGCTGCATTTGGGGTAAAACAGGGAGATGTTCTCTCCCCTGCTCTTTGTGCTTTATGTTGATGATTTAGCAGATGAAATAAAGAGAGCTGATATAAACCTTAGCATATTGCTCTGTGCTGACGACATTTTGGTTGCAGAGGAAGAACTTAAATTGCAAAACATGTTGAATATTATGAAGGACTGGTGTAACAAATGGAGACTTGCTATTAATGAGGAAAAACACAAATTGTTCATTTTAGAAACCTTCTGCTCGTCAAAGTGATTATGAATTTTATTTTGGACAAACACAGTTGATGTATGCTGTTAGCTATAAATATCTGGGTTTTGTTCTCCATGAGAAGATGATTTTTTGTGAAGGTAGAAGAGTATTGGCTGATTCTGGGATGTGGAGTAAATCAGATGAAGTTATGTCCTGACCTGGGTTATTTACTAAACTGTATGACTCAGTGGTTGGTTCTGTATTGTTTTATGCTGCAGGAGTCTGGGGATTTGAAGATGCTCCTGAAGTAACACCGTTCAAGGCAGAGCTATGAGGTATTTTCTGAGAGTTCACAAGTTCACCACTAGGGCGGCGGCAGAGGGGACATGGGAGCCCTGTCTGATTAAACAAAGGGGGAAGTAATTCGAGTGTGGAACCGCCTTGTGATTTACCTGGAGATAGAATTACTCGAAACATTTTAACTGGGACAAAGCTCACAAAAAGCCTCGGTCAAGAAAGGTTTTTGACAGATTTTCG
>CM036257.1:31291494-31331741 GCA_020698575.1 Bostrychus sinensis
TGCTCCTGTTTCACCTGTGTTTTTGGTTGTGGTCTCTTCTGAAAATTAGGCATATTTGAGTAAGTATATGAACTTATAATGTTTATGTGATAAACTACAATGTGCTGAATATCAAGGAAATGGCATAACAAAAGCTATGGAATATATTACACCAAGGGCCTGACGTTTACTTTTTTGCTCACTGGCCACCGTGAAGAGCCTTGGTCAAAAGTTACTGGCCAAATGTGTTTTTACTGGCCACAGTTTAATAAAGTTTTTGTGTATATTGTACAGGATAATCCTAAAAAATGTAAACTGGTTTCATGCATGGACCGGGATTTATCAAGTATTAAAAAAACACATTTATGTATAGGCAGAATAAAATGTATCTTTTTTATTAATACTTTTCTTTCTGTAATCATGATGAACGACTACACAATAAATGGTGTACACTCAAGCGGAGCGACAAAAATCCAGGCCTAACCTCTAAATTAAGATCTAAAGCGTAACCGGCCAGTGGTTAGTGGGAGTGTTTTTGTTACTGTCCAAAATTAAAATGCTCCCACATTTGTTCAGTTGGCTCATGTTAATGTCAAGCCCTGATGACACCACTCACTGCCATTTCTTATATCTGGGAGTATTCAGTATTTTGCAGTATATAAGCACTGTTTTCTCACCTGTTTGTTCAGGTCTGAGTTTAAACTGATGTTTTTTGTTTTCGTGGCTGACTTCACAGGTGAACAGCTCTCTCCTCAGAGCGCTGAAGGTGAAGGAAGGCAGGAATAAAAGAGTGGCTCCACAAGAATATTTTGTTTTTCTTATGGATGAATGATCTGCTGTAAACTCAGTGTTGTTATAAATCCATTTCACTGAAAGAATAGTGCAGCGCTGAGATGAAGACACATAGCAGTTCAGCTTCACTTCAGAAGAATCCTTATGTTCAGTCACTGGAGAGAGAAAAGACAAACTGATGAACAGGCTGCCATACATCAAAGACCAACCACAAATCAAAAACTAATATCAGCGTATGAATGTTCTTCCACGGTTGTTATATTTATTTCACATGTTACCATTAGGAATACCCAGATCTACGTTCGAGGTATTGGATAAAATAATTTCAAAATTTATATGGCAAGGTAAGCGTCCTCGTATAAAATACAAAACACTCCAAAGACTTAAAGGAGATGGGGGACTTAACCTTCCTAATCTGAAATACTACTTCTGGGCTGCCCAGTTGAAACCAATGATCTCATGGATGAAAGCTGATGTTGACACAAAATGGCTTAACATTGAACAAACAATGTGCCCTGTACCATTGCACATACTGCCGTTTGTAGATATCTCAATTAAGGACATTGCCTTGTGGACTAAAACTACACTTAGTATTTGGAAAAAAGTTAGAGTTGCATTTAAGTTACCAAAAATGCTTTCTACTCTCTCAAGCATAGGGCATATTAAATCATTCACACCTATTACTTTAGATAAGGGCTTCATAAAATGGTCTGATCAGGGAATTTTGTATATACATCAACTAATTGATACAAATGGCCTCATGTCATTTGAACAGTTAAGTAGACGTTTTCAACTTCAAAAGCCTGATTTCTTCAGGTATCTACAGTTGCGGTCCTTTTTGACTACCCACACAGAATGGGGCAAAGTATTAAATCCCACACCAATTGAAGACTTACTAATACGGATTCAAAGGGGGATGGGGATAAAAAACTGATAACGAAGTTTTATAAAATATTTGTGTTAATATCTCAGGACAAACCTGTTCAGGCCAAGCAAAGATGGGAGGCAGAGGCGACCAAAACTATAACTGATGAAATGTGGGAGGAGGCATGTATAGAAGCACACCTATCCACAAATTCAAATACATGGAGGGAATTTAAATGGAAATGATTAGTAGATACTTCAGGACACCAGACATTGTTGCCAAGATGAACCCTAATGTACCAAGTTTGTGCTGGAGAAACTGTGGCACAGCAGTGCCCAATCACACACACATTTTCTGGTCATGTCCTAAACTACAGAACTTTTGGAATGAGGTGTATGGTGCTATAAACCAGATTTTTCAAGTTGACATACCAAGAGATTTAACTGTAGCACTACTTGGCATCATCCCAGCAGGGGTACAGGGGCGGGCCGAATCATATCTTTTAAATATACTTTTTACAGCAGCTTTGAAGTGTATCACAATTAAGTGGCTGAAAACAGAGCCACCCTCATATAATGCCTGGATTCAAAAAGTAAGAGAGCTTTCCCAAATGGAAAAATAACCTACTTACTAAGACTTCAAAAGTACACCTTTGACTTGCGATGGGGTCCAATGGAGGCCTTGTTGGTGTAGGGGTCCTACTGATTAATGTTGTGGTTGCCTCTCTGTATTTTATTTTTATTTATACATTTTTATTTATTTTTTCTGGTTGTAGATTAAGGGTGCTGTGGATGGTGTTGTATTAATGTCTTGGTACTGTGCCTGTATTTAAGTTAATCATTTTGATGACTATGGAGGCTATTTGAATGAAATGCTCTGTTGTTGTAAAAAATTCTGAATAAATTTTAAGTTCTAAAAAAAAAAACTATATCAGAAACTCTCTAGGAACCATTTTCTCTGTGTGTAACTAGTGCTGCTCGGTGTAAGAGGTAATACTTAAATGAAGAACTGACATCAGGTTTTTCAAAGTGCAAAAGCAAAATTATTCTTGTCTGTGTCTAATTTAAATTAATTAAATTACTCACATGAAACAACTGATAACAGAACTGGAGCATCAGTCACCTGTTGTCCTGATTGGTCGAAACTGTTGGCACGAGTAACGGCCATACTCCTGAATCTGGACTTTTTAATCAGCAAAGAACAGTTTTCTGTAACACTGAATCTGTCTGATTTATATTTATATCTGGGAGTAATCTGTCCCAGTGAAATGATCTCTACTGCTGGGTCAGATTTTTTTGGATTACTATAGAGCCATGTGGTCCTGTCACATTTGTCCTGTCCGTCTTGAACTCTGTCACAAGTCAAAATGACGTCATCTTCCTCTTTCACAACACGTCTGGCACTTGTTCTGTTAGAGCAGTGAAAAAAGATAAAACAAGCATCAAATTAATAAAGTTATTGACTAATGACATTTAACATCTACCACATCTCCTCCCAGTACAAGTGAGTGTTCCATAGAAGAAACCAGGTCTAAACCAGCACTAAACCAGGCCTAAACCAGGTCTAAACCAGGACTAAACCAGGACTAAACCAGGTCTAAACCAGGACTAAACCAGGACTAAACCAGGACTAAACCAGGTCTAAACCAGGACTAAACCAGGACTAAACCAGGACTAAACCAGGTCTAAACCAAGTCTAAACCAGGACTAAACCAGGACTAAACCAGGTCTAAACCAGCACTAAACCAGGACTAAACCAGGTCTAAACCAAGTCTAAACCAGGACTAAACCAGGACTAAACCAAGTCTAAACCAGGACTAAACCAGGTCTAAACCAGGACTAAACCAGGACTAAACCAGCACTAAACCAGGACTAAACCAGGACTAAACCAGGACTAAACCAGGTCTAAACCAGCACTAAACCAGGACTAAACCAGGTCTAAACCAAGTCTAAACCAGGACTAAACCAGGACTAAACCAGGACTAAACCAGGTCTAAACCAGGACTAAACCAGGACTAAACCAGCACTAAACCAGGACTAAACCAGGACTAAACCAGGACTAAACCAGGTCTAAACCAGGTCTAAACCAGGTCTAAACCAGGTCTAAACCAGCACTAAACCAGGACTAAACCAGGACTAAACCAGGACTAAACCAGGTCTAAACCAGGACTAAACCAGGACTAAACCAGCACTAAACCAGGACTAAACCAGGACTAAACCAGGTCTAAACCAGGTCGAAACCAGGTCTAAACCAGGTCTAAACCAGCACTAAACCAGGACTAAACCAAGTCTAAACCAGGACTAAACCAGGCACTAAACCAGGACTAAACCAGGACTAAACCAGGTCTAAACCAGGACTAAACCAGGACTAAACCAGCACTAAACCAGGACTAAACCAGGACTAAACCAGGACTAAACCAGGTCTAAACCAGGTCGAAACCAGGTCTAAACCAGGACTAAACCAGGCACTAAACCAGGACTAAACCAGGACTAAACCAGGACTAAACCAGGTCTAAACCAGGTCTAAACCAGCACTAAACCAGGACTAAACCAGGACTAAACCAGGACTAAACCAGGTCTAAACCAGGACTAAACCAGGACTAAACCAGGACTAAACCAGGTCTAAACCAAGTCTAAACCAGGACTAAACCAGGACTAAACCAGGTCTAAACCAGGCACTAAACCAGGACTAAACCAGGTCTAAACCAGGTCTAAACCAGGACTAAACCAGGACTAAACCAGGTCTAAACCAGGACTAAACCAGCACTAAACAGGACTAAACCAGGACTAAACCAGGTCTAAACCAGGACTAAACCAGGACTAAACCAGGCACTAAACCAGGACTAAACCAGGACTAAACCAGGACTAAACCAGGTCTAAACCAGGTCTAAACCAGGTCTAAACCAGGACTAAACCAGGCACTAAACCAGGACTAAACCAGGACTAAACCAGGACTAAACCAGGTCTAAACCAGGACTAAACCAGGACTAAACCAGGACTAAACCAGGTCTAAACCAAGTCTAAACCAGGACTAAACCAGGACTAAACCAGGTCTAAACCAGCACTAAACCAGGACTAAACCAGGTCTAAACCAGTCTAAACCAGGACTAAACCAGGACTAAACCAAGTCTAAACCAGGACTAAACCAGCACTAAACCAGGACTAAACCAGGACTAAACCAGGTCTAAACCAGGACTAAACCAGGACTAAACCAGGCACTAAACCAGGACTAAACCAGGTCTAAACCAGGTCTAAACCAGGTCGAAACCAGGTCTAAACCAGGACTAAACCAGCACTAAACCAGGACTAAACCAGGACTAAACCAGGTCTAAACCAGGACTAAACCAGGTCTAAACCAGGTCTAAAATAGGATGACAGATTTTTATTCTGTTCCTCATTTATATAACCCCAGAACTTAGCACTACCCAGTAAAAGCTCCTCACTGTGTAGTAGTAGTAGCAGCAGCAGTAGTAGCAGTAGTAGTAGTAGTAGTAGTAGTAGTAGTAGTAGTAGTAGTAGTAGTAGTAGTAGTAGTAGTAGTAGTAGTAGTAAGGTGTATGGAGCACAAACTCAAATGTACAGTGGCCATATTCACAGCTGTTCAGCCTCTGTAGTATTAACTCATAATGCCACAGCCAACATTCACATAAATGATAAATATATTCAGTAAAGGTTTACCTGTAAACTCCAGAAGCAGCAGCAGAACTGAGAGGATCTGAACCACACGAGCCATGGCCCTTCTCTGTCATCTTTTTGAGGCGTTGAACTGAATTTCCTCACTTACAGTTTCCTGTAAACACTGCTCTGGTTTCCTCATTGTGACTAAACTGTCCTTCCCTTTAATTTTATGTAATGACTAACATAATCTGCTGTGATTACAAAACACTAAAAATACTACACTTTAACATTTCAAGCTATAATCTAATTTAGATACAACTAGATGCATTTATCAAAAAAATAAAAATAAATGTAAATGTATAAATATTGGTGCAGTCTCTGAAACGCGTGTGCTCCCTGGTGTTCATACAAGAACTGCTTAAATACTTCAGGATGTACTGCTAAAAACGTGTATTTATTTGATCTCTCGATTCTCTCTAAAGTCTCCGTACATTACAGTAAAGTATTTTGACATCATACTTTTTATACAGTTCCTCATTTAAAGTATTCTGGCCAGCCATGCACTTCCTTTAGAGTTCTCTGAATAGATACAGAGGCCAGCACTCCCCAGAACAAGCTATACAATAGTATAGTAGTAGTAGTAGTAGTAGTAGTAGTAGTGGTAGTAGTAGTGGTAGTAGGAGCAGTAGTAATAGTAAGAGAAGTAGGAGTAGTAGTACAACCTAGAATTAGCGCTCCCCAGAACAAGCCAACAAGCTGGCCAACAATTTGGCTGTAGTAGTAGTAGTAGTAGTAGTAGTAGTAGTAGTAGTAGCAGTAATAGTAGTGGTAGTAGTAGTATTTGTAATAGCAGTAGTAAGTTATTGTAGTAGTGGTAGTAGCACAACCCCAGACGTAGCACTCCTCAGTACAAGCTCCTCAGTGTGGCAGTAGTAGTTTTGTTTCTTGCATTTTGCCAAGTTTACAGTGAGTCAGTATTTAAAATAATAATGCTAATTAATTATTTTTATTTTTAACTGTGTTGCTTGTAAATGTACGTTATACTGCTGTAATTTTATATAATTTTGTTTACTTTATTTATTTATTTTTTTACTTCATTTTGTTTTATTTCTCTATGGTCCACACATATTCTGGTCTATATAGTTTAAATATATAATATCTGTATTCACCAGATAAATTACAGAAAAGGCAAAAACGTTTGGTGTGAATCCTTTATAGTTACTTATTTATTTCTTTTTATTAATTTACTTATTATTTATTCATAATTCATTAGTTAGTTATGTTAATCTTTTACTTTGAAAGAGCCTTGACGGCGGCCATTTTTCAACGGAAGATCCCAGAAACGGTAATGCGCAATAAACTTAATTCATTTAATTCATTTATCAAGTTTAAAGTGAATAAAACCAAGCTTTATTTGTAGAATATATTATTTTGTACCTTTATACGCATGTTCTCACCGTTTGTTTTTGGTAAATGCGCAGTATTTTAATGTTCGGTCGAGTTTAAATTAATTTCGAGGACTTGTTGTAAAGGCTGTGCAATGACCAAGTATGAACTGTAAAAAGGCAGTTTTTCGTTTATCTTAGTCACTATTTTAGGGGTAGAACCTGAAAGTAAACCATAAAATCCCTTCAGACTCGCTTCTTGTTTGTTTAACAGGTATATAATATAAATTAAAGTTAAGAATTTAATTATTAGTCGAGTTTTTTTCCTGAACTCTGCTCGCTCCAGTGGCAGGTAACGGTTATGAATGTACAGCTGGCAGCTAATGTACCCTTTATTTTGTATTTTTTTAAAACCAGGATCTGATATGAAGGCGTTAAAACACCTTAACCATGTTTAAAATGTTTATAATAACGCAATGTTAGCGATTTAATTGGTTTCGGTCAAGGTAGTGGTGGGTAAGGACTCAGGAGAATATCGGTTAATGCCAGATGACGTCACTCGTGTCGCCATCTTGGGAAGCAAGTGACAAATTAGGCATATTTGAGTAAGTATATGAACTTATAATGTTTATGTGATAAACTACAATGTGCTGAATATCAAGGAAATGGCATAACAAAGCTATGGAATATATTACACCAAGGGCCTGACGTTTACTTTTTTGCTCACTGGCCACCGTGAAGAGCCTTGGTCAAAAGTTACTGGCCAAATGTGTTTTTACTGGCCACAATTTAATAAAGTTTTGTTTATATTGTACAGGATAATCCTAAAAAATGTAAACTGGTTTCATGTATGGACCGGGATTTATCAAGTATTAAAAAAACACATTTATGTATAGGCAGAATAAAATGTATCTTTTTTCTTAATACTTTTCTTTCTGTAATCATGATGAACGACTACACAATAAATGGTGTACACTCAAGCGGAGCGACAAAAATCCAGGCCTAACCTCTAAATTAAGATCTAAAGCGTAACCGGCCAGTGGTTAGTGGGAGTGTTTTTGTTACTGTCCAAAATTAAAATGCTCCCACATTTGTTCAGTTGGCTCATGTTAATGTCAAGCCCTGATGACACCACTCACTGCCATTTCTTATATCTGGGAGTATTCAGTATTTTGCAGTATATAAGCACTGTTTTCTCACCTGTTTGTTCAGGTCTGAGTTTAAACTGATGTTTTTTGTTTTTGTGGCTGACTTCACAGGTGAACAGCTCTCTCCTCAGAGCGCTGAAGTAGAAGGAAGGCAGGACTGAAAAAGTGGCTCCACAAAGATACTCTGATTTTCTTATGGATGGATCATCTGCTGTAAACTCAGTGTTGTTATAAATCAGTTTCACTGAAAGAGTAATGCAGCGCTGAGGTGAAGACACATAGCAGTTCAGCCTCACTTCAGAAGGATCCTTATGTTCAATCACTGGAGAGAGAAAAGACAAACTGATGAACAGGCTGCCATACATCAAAGATCAACCACAAATCTGTCTGCGCAAAAACTAATATCAGAAACTCTCTAGGAACCATTTTCTCTGTGTGTAACTAGTGCTGCTCGGTGTAAGAGGTAAATACTTAAATGAAGAACTGACATCAGGTTTTTCAAAGTGCAAAAGCAAAATTATTCCTGCCTGTGTCTAATGGATGATTGTGTATGACCATTATTATAAAGATTTATTTGGCAATAAGTGCATCAAGAGAACACTTTGTTAGCTCTGTGCACAGATAAATGAATTAAATTACTCACATGAAACAACTGATAACAGAACTGGAGCATCAGCCACCTCTTGTCCTGATTGGTCGAACTGTTGGCACGAGTAACGGCCAGCATATTCAATATGGACTTTTTTAATAACCAGAGAACAGTTTTCTGTAACACTGTATCTGTCTGAATTATTTCTATATCTGGGAGTAATCTGTCCCAGTTTAACAATCTCTATTGTTGGGTGTGTGTTGAGTGGATTATCATAGAACCATGCGGTCCTGTCACATTTGTTCTGTCTGTCTTGAACTCTGTCACAAGTCAAAATGGCATCATCTTCCACTTCCACAAACACGTCTGGCACTTGTTCTGTTAGAGCAGTAAAAAAAAAAAAAGATAAAACAAACATCAAATGAATATATGCTAATGGCATTTAACATCTACTACAACTCCTCTCAGTGCAAGTGTATGTTCCAGAGAAGAAACCAGGACTAAACCAGGTCTAAACCAGGTCTAAACCAGGTCTAAACCAGAACTAAACCAGGTCTAAACCAGGGCTAAACCAGGACTAAACCAGGTCTAAACCAGGACTAAACCAGGACTAAACCAGGTCTAAACCAGGTCTAAACCAGGACTAAACCAGGTCTAAACCAGGACTAAACCAGAACTAAACCAGGTCTAAACTAGGTCTAAACCAGGTCAAAACCAGGTCTAAACCAGGTCTAAACCAGGTCTAAACTAGGTCTAAACCAGGACTAAACCAGGACTAAAATATGACGACAGATTTTTATTCTGTTCCTCATTTATGTAACCCCAGAACTTAGCACTACCCAGTACAAGCTCCTTACTGTGTAGTAGTAGTAGCAGTAGTAGTAGTAGTAGCAGCAGTAGCAGTAGCAGTAGCAGTAGTAGTAGTAGTAGTAGTAGTAGTAGTAGTAGTAGTAAGGTGTATGGAGCACAAACTCAAATGTACAGTGGCCATATTCACAGCTGTTCAGCCTCTGTAGTATTAACTCATAATGCCACAGCCAACATTCACATAAATGATAAATATATTCAGTAAAGGTTTACCTGTAAACTCCAGAAGCAGCAGCAGAACTGAGAGGATCTGAACCACACGAGCCATGGCCCTTCTCTGTCATCTTTCTGAGACGTTGAACTGAATTTCCTCACTTACAGTTTCCTGTAAACACTGCTCTGGTTTCCTCATTGTGACTAAACTGTCCTTCCCTTTAATTTTATGTAATGACTAACATAATCTGCTGTGATTACAAAACACTAAAAACACTACACTTTAACATTTTCAAGCTATAATCTTATTTAGATGCAACTAGATGCATTTATCAAAAAAATAAAAATAAAATGTAAATGTATAAATATTGGTGCAGTCTCTGAAACGCGTGTGCTCCCTGGTGTTCATACAAGAACTGCTTAAATACTTCAGGGATGTACTGCTAAAAACGTGTATTTATTTGTTCTCTCTATTCTCTCTAAAGTCTCCGTACATTACAGTAAAGTATTTTGACATCATACTTTTTATTCAGTTCCTCATTTAAAGTATCCTGGCCAGCCATGCACTTCCTTTAGAGTTCTCTGAATAGATACAGAGGCCAGCACTCCCCAGAACAAGCTATACAATAGTATAGTAGTAGTAGTAGTAGTAGTAGTAGTAGTAGTAGTGGTAGTAGTGGTGGTA
This sequence comes from Bostrychus sinensis, assembly GCA_020698575.1. NCBI lineage: Eukaryota > Metazoa > Chordata > Actinopteri > Gobiiformes > Eleotridae > Bostrychus > Bostrychus sinensis. The sequence continues at coordinate 31,301,575 of CM036257.1, forward strand.
GTAGGAGCAGTAGTAATAGTAAGAGAAGTAGGAGTAGTAGTACAACCTAGAATTTAGCGCTCCCCAGAACAAGCCAACAAGCTGGCCAACAATTTGGCTGTAGTAGTAGTAGTAGTAGTAGTAGTAGTAGTAGTAGTAGCAGTAATAGTAGTGGTAGTAGTAGTATTTGTAATAGCAGTAGTAAGTTATTGTAGTAGTGGTAGTAGCACAACCCCAGACGTAGCACTCCTCAGTACAAGCTCCTCAGTGTGGCAGTAGTAGTTTGGTTTCTTGCATTTTGCCAAGTTTACAGTGAGTCAGTATTTAAAATAATAATGCTAATTAATTATTTTTATTTTTAACTGTGTTGCTTGTAAATGTACGTTATACTGCTGTAATTTTATATATTTTATTTTATTTTATTTTTTTACTTCATTTTGTTTTATTTCTCTATGGTCCACACATATTCTGGTCTATATAGTTTAAATATATAATTTCTGTATTCACCAGATAAATTACAGAAAAGGCAAAAACGTTTGGTGTTAATCCTTTATAGTTATTTATTTATTTATTTTGATTGATTTACTTATTATTTATTCATAATTCATTAGTTAGTTATGTTAATCTTTTACTTTGAAAGAGCCTTGACGGCGGCCTTTTTTCAACGGAAGATTCCAGAAACGGTAATGCGCAATAAACTTAATTCATTTAATTCATTTATCAAGTTTAAAAGTGAATAAAACCAAGCTTAATTTGTAGAATATATTATTTTGTACCTTTATACGCATATTCTCACCGTTTGTTTTTGGTAAATGCGCAGTATTTTAATGTTCGGTCGAGTTTAAATTAATTTCGAAGACTTCTTGTAAAGGCTGTGCAATGACCAAGTATGAACTGTAAAATGGCAGTTTTTCGTTTATCTTAGTCACTATTTTAGGGGTAGAACCTGAAAGTAAACCATAAAATCCCCTTCAGACTCGTTTCTTGTTTGTTTAACAGGTATATAATATAAATTAAAGTTAAGAATTTAATTATTAGTCGAGTTTTTTTCCTGAACACTGCTCGCTCCAGTGGCAGGTAACGGTTATGAATGTACAGCTGGCAGCTAATGTACCCTTTATTTTGTATTTTTTTAAAACCAGGATCTGATATGAAGGCGTTAAAACACCTTAACCATGTTTAAAATGTTTATAATAACGCAATGTTAGCGATTTAATTGGTTTCGGTCAAGGTAGTGGTGGGTAAGGACTCAGGAGAATATCGGTTAATGCCGGGTGACGTCACTCGTGTCGCCATCTTGGGAAGCAAGTGACAGTTTTCCCTGAGCGTATAAGGGACAAAGACTGAAAGTTCCAAATCTCCCTCAATCAGTCTCTAAACTCTCAGTTACTTTTTACTGCAGCACTAGGGCTCTGTGTACTGAACGGTTTGGACACTGAGCTGTTTTTCCGATGCTTTTAATCACGTGATGTTGGCGTATTTGTAGGTAGAAAAAAATAATAAATGGATGCTGTTTGACTAGGGTATTTATAAATACGTTAAAAACATTGTGTTATGATAATAAATACTATGCACTGGATTAATGCAGCTGCTTTAAGATGGAAGCTATAGCTAGTTCGGACGTAAGAAGCTACAGTAAGATACTTTAGCAACTTAAGGATCAGACTATTGATATATATGACCTAGTAATGGCCCACAAACTACAGAGTGAACTGTGTAAACAGCTTATTATGAAAGGGTCAACAGCAGATGATCACATAGTTATATTAGTACCACTGACCAACAAAGTGAGTGTGAATGTTTTTTTTGTTTTTTTCCTGGTTAAATAGAGGTTAAATAAATAAAAAATAAAATTTGCAGCAGGGCCGGAGAGGAGACACTGACCTGAGTAACAGTGCAGGCATAGCTGTAGTCTTGTCACTAAGCTCTAACAGTAAAGCTAGAGAATCTAGGATATACACGCTGTTCAGTACTGCTTTCCATCAGAGTTGACATTTGTTTACATTCACTTTACCCTCAATATGGCGGCGGGGTGTTTTGGTCACAGGTCTGGCAAAGTCCAAAATGTACTTTTAAAACAGCAACCACTGCGTTATATTTAATGTATTTTATTTTACTTTTTAGGACCAGGAGCTGGAAATGAGGCATTAAACTAGCGCCAACCACGTCAGGTGTATACCGAAGAGGTATGTCATGTATTTAGATGGAAAATTATGCAACTGAACTTGTTTGTTATAAGTTCAGTAACACATTGTATTTGGCTGTTGTGAATGTAATGACATAATATTAAAATGAATAAATAGCAGTCATTAAACACTTTTATGTTTTAGCACCAGGCCTAGGAAAGGTTGTGGATTTATGTTTATTTTAAAAACATTAATAATTAATTTTTAATTAACCTAGTCATAGAATCTGGCAAAATGCATCCACGTTTAATTGTATATAGATATTTGCAATAACAATAACTAAGGCAACAAAAGTTTTAATAGAAATTGGTGGGTGACAGAAAAGTAATTAAAACGCCATTTGAAAATTTTGTATAACCCAGGTAATGAATTTAAACAAATAAAAAAACTTAATGCAAATATATGAATTGGCCTATTAATGTTTGTTAATATTTAATGTTATTTAACAGTCTAGCATCACACTGGAGGCCATGTCCCAGGAGCCATGCTACAGAGAATCCTCCAGATGGCAGCAGCAGCAGGAGCCTCTCAAACTCAGTAAGAATAAGTGTTAATAACCCAATAGTTCTCTTTAACAAGGTTTGTACTGTGGATAATGTTTATTGGAATCCTCTTCTTTGGTCTGCTCCCTTCCCTCCTCTGCCTCCATCTTTAACTGCATCCTCTTCTCTCACACCAACTAACTTCCTGTCCTCTGTCACTACATCCATAAACCTTCTCTCTGGTCCTTCTCGAGGCCTCCAGTCTGGCAGCTCTAACCTCAGCAGTCCCTCTGTGGTTCTCAGTATTGGGTTTGATAACTCGTGAGCTCCTGGTAACTTGCTTATGCATCAATAATCCTGTTTGTTTCAGAGGCTGGTGAAGAGGCTGACCATGTGAAGCTCCAGACTTCAGCCATGATCCTTCAGACCAGAGGTGGGTCCAGCAACAAAGTGCTAGTGGAAAAGTTCTTTTACTAGAGATAACATAGGACAGAAAAAATTTAAAACAATTTAACTTAGAGAGCAACATTAATATCTACCGATGTCAGTGTGGTGGCTGTTTGTCCCAAACAACCAAAGCAAATATAATTTACTAAGATAATGTTAAAGTCAACTGAACACTGGGGCACAGAAGAGAAAAGATAAGAGAGTCTGCTGTTCAGGTAGGGTTTACATGTTTATGAACACTTGTCATATTATATATTATAATTTAACTAGTGCTCTAGAAAAACAGAGGACTAACACTAAAAGACAGTTACGTCTTTACTCTTGTCACTGTGAAAGTAATGCACACCGCTGCTTCTTTACTGTTGTTTTGCACAGACATTTAGCATAAAAATATAGCTATGCATTATTCTCATAAAACATTTATTTAAATTGCTCTGAGGTGAGACAGCAATAGGAAAAAATCTGTTGTAAATTGTGAAAAATTAAATAAAACATAAAGATTTTGATTTTTGCCATATCACCCAGCCCTAGGACTGTGAAGTGTTGTTGAATCTGACGGAGACAGAATGTTCTCCAGTGTTCTCATAGATCACTGAGGGCCTCCTGTCCACCTGTGGACAACACACACACATATGGCAGAATGAAAATAATGTACAGTTCTTTTTTATGTAAATGTAATAAATGTTTTAAGAAGCCCAGGACCAAGTGGGACTATGTAGTGTTGATCATATTAGTGAGTGAAGTAGTAAAACACTTAACTATAGCAGCAGCACACAAAATGCCATACTTTAACAAAACAACTATGGGGTGCTCCTAAAGTAGGACATTTTACAGCACTGGCAAAGATTTAAGCAGTTTGTTTTAGTGCATTTGTGAGTAAACATGGGCCACAGCTCTGCTCCTGTCCCAGTCTCAGACACAGATGTGGAGCTCTGACCTGGACTCTCCAGTATTTGACCCATGTTCACCTCAGTGTAATGATGTGGAGTGTGTTTAGTTCAGACTCACGTTGGTGTGGCTCCTCTGAGAACCGCTGCTCCCTGAAACAGTAACAGTCTTTAGCTCCACACTACACCTGTTTTCTTCTTCATGTGATTTAGAGACAGTCTCACCTTTAGTCCTGGTCCAGAAGAGAACTGCAGCCACAGACATGAGGAGAGCTGACTTATGGGGCTATTATTGTTGCAAAAAGATTTGTGCGTGTGTAAATAGATTTGTCTGTAATAAGTTGTGTGCGTATTATGATTTGTGTGCGCGTATTACAATTTGTGTGTGCGTATTACAATTTGTGTGTCCGTATTACGATTTGTGTGTCCGTATTAAGATTTGTGTGCGCGTATTACAATTTGTGTGTCTGTAAAATGATCATGTTGTAAAAGCAAACAAGCTAAAAAGTTCTAAGTCCTACGTACAAAGCTCTAATTACACACAATATTTTTGCTTCCTGCCACGTCAGATTTGTGTGTCTGTGTTTTGATTCCTGTGTACCTAAAAGTTATTTTGCCCTGAGTTTAGACTTATAGGCTGTGGGCTGGTCAATGAAACAGTGCACCAGCAGGTGGCAGTAGTGGTATATGAGGTTCTGTAGGCATGAAGGCAGAATATACTGTATAACTCTGAGACCTAAAGTTTTATTAAAATGTCGGAAAACATAAATTCTGATGTGCTAGCAGTAAAAACATTTTGCAAATGTTTAGCAGGAACAGCGGGACCCCGACAGGTCTTTAAACTGTACACAACACGTCTAAATGAACCCAGATAGAAACGCTTTTTTTTTTTACTTCTGTCACGTCGTAATCAGAAATAAAAAGCTCTTAAATAAGCGAGTGTCTATGAGACAGACAGCGGCTATCTCTGGGCATTCCTGCTAAACAGCAGTCAAAAACATAGTAACAAGACATAGAGGGGACCTTAACTTTAGCGTGAGCTGAGCTGAGCTCGTTGGATTAACAGTTACTGCACTCCCCAAAACAAAAGGAAAAACAGTCTGTGTACTGAGTGCTAGCCTAGCCTATAACCCACTAAAACCACTAGAGACCGCTATTAAACATCAGCTCAGTCCAGACCAACTCCTGAACCAGACCTTTTTTCAATATCTACATTAGAAAACATACTTGAATTCAGATTATTAATTTTGATTTGAGCAAAAATTCAGATCATCAGTCTTGATTTGAGCAATTTTCTCTAGATTAGATTTATTTATTTATTAGGTAACTTATTACTAGATTATTTGCCTTGTTTTAAAGTATTTTTTCCCTGTTTCAATCTATTTTTTACTTATTTCAAGCAAAATTATCTGTCCATGGGGTAAGGTAATTTAGCTTTAAATAAGTAAAGATTTTCCCCGCTGTTTTAACCACCCGCTGGAGTGCCTGCTGATCAGCCTTAGTGCAGCTGGAAAACCACACTAAGAATCCATAAGTTAGTACAGTATTAATGGCACAGTTATAAAAGTTCACCATTAGCTGCTGAGGGATTTTAGCGCTCCCCCTGCAGGCTGAAGGAAGTATACAGACTTTAAAGTAAATTCTGTATTTATGTCAGTCTCACTAAACCACAATGTCTGGTTCCTGTTCACAGCAGAGCAGTGAGTGACAGAATGGCCCCGGTCTATGGAGCAGGATCAGGAACGTACCCAGGTTACTTTGTGTTTAGGCCTGGGTTTTCACTTTCAGGAGCTGTGGAAAAATAATTTGTTAAGTGTTAGTTGTAGCAATTCCACAAACTGGCCCACAGTTAGGACATGATACATGATCCTAGCTAATAAGATAAAAAAAAATAAAAATATCCAAAGAATGGGTTGGACAGATTTAGCAGCATTTAATAAAAAAAAAATCTGTTTTTGCTTCGCTGGTGTCAATAATTGTAAAAATTGCAATATTACATCTTACAATAATCATGACACTAAAATTTTACTTTGTGCCATCCATAGTTCATAGCACAGTAGTTAAAGCTATGGCTAAATTTTAACAGAAAAATAACCCTAATGGATGAAAACATCTGCAACAGTACATAAAGGCCAATACATCACTGTCCTTGTTTAATAATTGCCAACTAGTTCCCCCTGCAGGCTGAAGGCTGAAACAAATAGTTAAACTTCATTCTCAGTCACTACAACGTTCAGAAAGCCTCAAAAGATTATGTGAAAAGAGAATCCTGTCCCCTTTGAACTAAATTCATTCATTCATATTGTTGCTAATGGTTTAAACAAAGAACAATTTAGTTCTGTTCTCGTCCTGACTCAAAGGGAACGCTTTCTAAAGCTCCCTGGTTCAGGGTTTCACTTCCTCATAAGTGACACGCACTGTACCTCAGCAGACAGCACATGGCGTCTACTCCTATTAGTACTACACTGTTTATTTAAAACATTTATTAAAATACATTTTCAAACCATGGAAAATTAACAATACACAGTTATTACAAGATCTACAAATAATCAATGAGGAACAAAAGAAATAATGAGAAACAGGGGTGAAATAGAATTACACCAAACAACAACAGAAATATATATAAAAAAAATAGGCAAGGCAGGGCAAATTTATTTGTATAGCACAATCCATACACAGAGTAATTCAGAATAGTTCAGAGTAATTCAAAACATACAGGGACACAGTAGGTTAAACATCCGCCCACCACCCAGAGGCTCAGCAGTTCAAATATTGCCCACAGCACATACTGTTGTGCTCCTGGGCAAGACACTTTACCCACACTGCCCACAACACTCACAGTACATGGCTGGTCACAACAGGAAGGGCATCCAGTGTAAAAACCTGCCAAACCACTGTGCGACTGGTTCGCTGTGGTGACCCCGAACAAGAAAGGGAGCTGTCAAAAGCCTACGTTTATGCTCAGATGTAAAAAGCTGAAATACAAAAACATATAATATATACATTGCACACACAATGCAAACTTTACTTTTCATGCAGAAGATGTGGTATCACTGTTGTTCACTTGTAGACATTAGATCATGTTTATACTCCTCTGGGTTCTCAGTTTCAGAAGCTGGGTCACTACTCAGGTAGAAGCTGTTGGCTGTCTAGACTGTTCCTCACCCACGGAACACACAGCGAGACTGAGGAATCCGGGTGCAGAAACCCAAAGCCGGCGGACACTGGCTTTGTGAAGGTGACGTTATAGGTGTGAAGGTGGTAGCGCCTGTGAGAGGACAGTCTGTAGAAAGACAGCGTCCCAGCCGCAGTGTCCAGGTACACGGCCACTCTGCCGTACAGAGCAGGAGGGTGGTTCAGCACCAGCGTTCTGCCATTGGGACTGATCCACCACTTACCAGAGCAGTTCACACTCCACGACTCCTCGTTCAACCCAAACTTACTCGCTCCAGTGCCGTTTTTGCGTTCAATATCTCTGTAGCTCACGGAGAAGTTCGCCTCCCTGCTCCACTCCGCCTCCCAGTAGCAGCGCCCGCTCAGAGTCGTAGTACAGAGGACTTGACGCCAAAAGTCGAATCTGTCGGGGTGGTCAGGATAGGGCTGCTCCTCCTCCACAAAGGTGACTGTCCGGTTGTTGTTCGTCAGTTTGAGGTCTTTGTGAGCGGAGGATGGGTCCAGGCTGAGCTCACAGTAATCTAATGGATATAAAGAATCCAGAGTTTTAAAAATCCATTTAAAATACCCGCAGTGCATTGAGAAATAATCCTATGTCTCTACACAATATACGCCAGTGTTTAATTTTTTAATATTTAATATTTTTCTTTAAATGCCCACTACCCAAGATTTTGAACGTAAAAAAAAGTAAGAAGTTAAAAAAAACAAAACCTCTTCACTCTTATATATGCACGTTTTATTTAGTTTAATGTCAGATTGTGCTTTGCTTCTATTTTTTTTTTCTGTCTCTGTTTCTGTTTTTTTCTGCTGTTTGGTGATGTGAGCAGTTGGAGCCAGCGCCGGAATTGGTCTCTTTCAAGTCGAACTTGCCTCCACGATTACTCCAGTGTATAAAGACATGCACAAGCTTAGACTTAACCAAAGAAAGTGTCCCTGATCTGAATGGGACGGCCCCCTTTCTTCTGAGCGTGTGATTGGTCCAAAAAATCTAGTCCCTGCTCTAGTTCCCCCTCTGTCAAAAATGCTTTATAATAAAGCCCAGATGTAGTCTCAAAGTAATTTTTTTGCTGTGCTTTTAACTAAATATTAAGTCTTCTTCCTCAAATACGAGGGATGGACAAACAAATCGGGTTGTACATCATTAAACTGAGAAATGAGCCTCTGAAGCCAGGTCCACTTCCTGACAACAGTCTCTTGATCAAGGAGTGTGTGAATCAGCACTTACATTTATCCAGACCAGGTTTTAAGCAATGTACTCCACAGTTGTCCAGTCTAGAGGAAAGGACATGCACGACAGAAATAAAAAAGAAAAACACTTTAACTCAGGCTCTTTGCAATAGAAGACTGACAGCAAAACAACTGAAAAAAATAGATCCACTTTCCTTTACAGCTGTCACTCATCGACTGCTTAAAATGTAATGCAAAAGCATTTCTGTTGTAAAAATGAATCGTCTAAAACAACCTGAGCGTCTCCAATTTGCAGCGGTGGTCCCTCTGTGCAGCCCACAGCATCTCCACTCCTGTGTCTCCTGGATGGTTGTAGCGCAGATCCAGCTCTCTCAGAGTGGAGGAGCCAGAGCTCAGAGCTAAAGCCAGAGAAGCACAGCCGATTTCTGAGACCATACATCCTGACAGACTGGAGATGAGATGGGCTTTTAATTAAAGATAACCGCAGTTTCTAACTTCATATTATGCATGTTTGTGCTTGACCTGAGAGTCTGCAGTTCACAGTTGGGGCTCTGGAGTCCAGCACACAGAATCTTCACTCCTGAATCTCGGATGTCGTTGTTGCTGAGGTCCAGGCGTCTCAGACTCGGGGAGTTGAGCGCCGAGGACAGATGTATACAGCTCATCTTGGACAAGTTACAGAGCGACAATCTGTAAAATTACCATTGCTTTTAGTCAGTCCATTCTGCAACATTAGATGAAAATTTTTACTTCAGCATAATTTTTTTTTCTTACAGCCATTTTAAAATTGCTCACTACCTAAATGTAAGGAGCAACTCTTAATCTGTCTGATGTTGGCAATGTTCTCACACCACAAATACAGCTACAATAGTAATGCATCAGAGAGCGGTTGTTCCGTTAGTTCAGACAGTAGCACTCATTCTGTTTATGTTCTTGTGTTGTTTTATGTTCTTGTAAAGTTAATGGTTTAAATGAAACTTATTCCTTACAAAAGAGTCTCCATGTTACATTTTGGACTCTGAAGTGCAGCAGAAAGAGCCTGTAAGTCTGACTCCTGCAGGTTGTTGTTGCACAGGTGTAGTTCTCTCAGACTGGAGCATCTTACGACTGAGGACAGAGCCTCACAGCTTCTGCCGGACAGGTTACACCCACTCAGCCTGTAAAACATAATGATTGTTATTACAAATGTTACTAAGTCTGTATGCTTACAGTCACATGGGGCTCTCTCACCGTAAGGTTTTCAGTTTACAATGAGAACTTTCCAGTCCAACACTCAGAGCCTGCACTCCTGAATCTTTTAGGTTGTTGTTGCTCAGGGTCAGTTCATTTAGGTTTGAAGGAGAGTCTAGGACTGAGGACAGAGCTTCACAGCTCCTCTCTGACAGAAAGCAACTATTTAACCTGGAAGACAGTGGGTAAATAAATGAATAACATCTCTACAGTATTTACCTCTACCTGTCTGTAATGCTCACACACAGGAGTTTTCTTGTTTTTTTGATGACCGGCAGCAGCTTTAGGAGCGCCTCCTCTGAAGGAGAGTACTTCTTCAGGTCAAACTCCTCCAGGTCTGTGTCTGAGGACAGGAGGATGAAGACCAGAGCAGACCACTGAGCAGGAGACAGCTGCTCTGAGTCCAGACGCCCAGAGCTCAGACTCTGCTGGATCTGCTGCACCAGAGAGCGGTCGTTCAGTTCGTTCAGACAGTGGAACAGGTTCAGGCTCCTCTCTGGAGGCAGATCTTCATTGATCTTCTTCTTGATGTAGTCTATTGTTTTCTCATTGGCCTCTGAGGTGTTTCTCTTTTTTCTCAGAAGGCCATGTAGAAGACTGTTATCTGTCTCCAAAGACAGACCTAGGAGGAAGCGCAGGAAGAGGTCCAAGTGTCCGTTGGGACTCTCTAAGGCCAAGTCCACAGCAGAACGATGGAGTCGGTGGAGATTGGCCAGCCCCAGCATATTTCTTACGGGGGGAGACCACTTTTTTACTTTCAGCAGGTTTATTCCAGTGCTGACAAATGTTTGATGGACATAAAGAGCAGCCAGGAACTCCTGGACAGTCAGATGGATGAAGCAGTAGATTGTTACATTTACTGTCTTCTCCTTTTTAAAAATAGCAGTAAAAAATCCTGCATATTTGGAAACTGCTTTAATGTCGAGGCCACACTCGCTCAGGTCTGATTTGTAGAAGATCAGGTTTCCTTTCTGCAGCTGCTCAAAGGCCAGTTTTGACAGAACCGTCACAATCTGTATATTATCTTTGGTCCAGTGCTCATCACTTTCAAACTGATGATGATACTTGATGTTCTTCACTTTGGCCTGAACCACCAGGAAGTGGATGTACATCTGGGTGAGGGTCCGAGGCAGCATGTCTGTGGCCCCGGTCTCCATCACATGGTGCAGGACGGTGAAGAGGATCCAGCAGAAGACCGGGATGTGGCACATGATGTGGAGGCTGCGGGACGTCCTGATGTGGGAGATGACGGCTGTGGCCTGCTGCTCGTCTCTGAACCTCTTCCTGAAGTACTGCTCCTTCTGTGGGTCGGCGAACCCTCGCACCTCTGTCACCATGGAGACGCACTCAGCAGGGATCTGATTGGCCGCCGCGGGTCGTGTGGTTATCCAGAGGCGAGCGGAGGGAAGCAGGGTCCCCCTGATGAGGTTTACCAGCAGCACGTCCACCGAGACGGACTCTGTGGTCTCGGTCAGGACCCGGGTTTGGCCGAAGTCCAGAGGAAGTCTGCACTCGTCCAGACCGTCAAAGATGAAGACCACCTGGAGGTTTTCAAAGCTGCAGAGTCCTGCAGATTCACTGAAGAAGTGGTGCAGCAGTCCCACCAGGCTGAACTGTGCGTCTCTGAGCACATTGAGCTCTCTGAAAGTGAACGGGAACAGCAGCTGGATGTCCTGGTTGGCCAGGCCTTCGGCCCAGTCCAGACTGAACTTCTGAGTCAGCACTGTTTTCCCGATGCCAGCCACTCCCTTTGTAAGCACTGTTCTGATTGGTTCCTCTCTGTCAGGGTGGCCATTGAAGATATCTTCACATGTAATGGTCCTCTCAGGTCTACACGGCCCATGTGTTGTCTCTAGCTGTCTAACCTCATGTTCCTGGTTGACCCCTGCGACCCCTCCCTCTGTGATGTACAGCTCTGTGTAGATCTTGTTCAGCAGGACTGGGTTTCCTGCTTCTGGGACACCTTCAAACAGACACTGGAACTTCAACTTCAGGGTAGACTTCAGCTTTAGCTGGCATTTGTCCACAATCTCTATAAAAACAAATAGAATTGAGGAATAGCAAAAAAATAAATAAATGCCTTCCTTGCCACATACAGTTCTTTGGTATTAACTTACCTGCAGGCCGAGAGGCTGGTTCTTTGGTGAGCTTCTTCACCAGATCATGTCTTTTCATCTTCCCCAGCACTATAGTAGCGACTTGAATGGTGTCTGCAATGTAGGCCTCCGTCATGAGGTCCACTGTGTCTGTTCTGCTCGCGTTCTCCAGTTTAAAGGCTGGGATTGCTCTAAGGTGCTCCATATGCTCATGCTCAAGATGCCACTGGAACTCTCCAAATTCCTCAGTTCTTAAATCTTTAAAAATCTTCAGCAAATCCTCCTTAATGGTGTCCATCTCACGTTTCTGCAAATTTAACAATATCCACAGTATAAATTAGTGATTTAGATGCACTGTACAAGTGATGGACTGCAGTAGTAAATAGTCAAAATTACAATAAAGAACTAACAAAGTCCTATTAAACCTAAGTTGTTGTTTTTTTAATGCAGAGCTTGGAAGTAAAGAAACACAACTGTTCTACGTACAGGTTCTAACACTGAAGCTCTGCAGTGTGTAGGCCTTTAGAAATTATTTGATGATGGCCATAGCTCAGTGCGGATACTGAAATACAGAAGAAGGATCAAAAACAGCTATCTGGACCTAGTTTGTACAGCTGAAGAGAATCCAGGAGAATTTGTTAATTCTGGCTCAGACTGGTTAGAGAGCTGTGTTTCAGTAAGAGGTGGTTTAGCACTGCTCTGAGCATCTGTTACTCTGAGCCTCAGCTCCTCAGCTTCTGATTTAGCCAGCTTGTTATTGCTTATGGCTGGTTCTGTGGTTGTGGTGAGCAGCACCACATGGATCCTCTCTTGTTTTTGTGTCACTTTTATGTTAAAGGACTTCCTTGAAAATGAGATGGCTCATTTCAAGGGGCTAGCCTCATTAATAAAATAAAAATGGCTTTTCCCCTTCTACAGCAATTATTTTACACTCTCAGCAAATTTCTCAGGTGCAGTTGTGGTTTAAGGAAATTGAGACATACCCTGTGTGTGGCTTCCTCTGTGAGTAATATTTGGGCTGTATTAATAAGACTAAATAACCCAGATAATTTATTTTGCAAAATACTCTGTAACATAAAATAATTAATAGACTCTTTTTGTGCTTTAGCTTTAGCTCTTCTATTAATATCCAGCAAAAAGACACAAAAAAAAAACTGGAGTCTGTATGTCCTCCCCGTGTTACTGTGGCAGAGTGGTTAGCCTGAGGTTGTGGGTTGGACACCTGATCTTTCTGAGTGGAGTGTGCTTTTCTTCCTCATGTTACTCTGGGTTCTCTCATCGTGTGCCGGTGAACTGGAGACGCTAATGTCCCGTAGTGAATGAATGTGAGAGTGAATGGTTGTCTCTCTGTGTGTGTCAGTCCAGTATGTACTCCTTGCCCCAGAAAACGCAAAGTTGCAAAGTACAAAATGTATAAAGATTCAGATCTGTCAATAACATATTAACTGTAGAAGTGAGATTTGATGAAGACTCACATTGCAAACCTGTCAAACAGCGATGTTAAATGGCCTTGGACCTTTCAGTTTGCATTCTGCTGATTTAAAACGACAGCAGTGTCTGTACTCACCGTAGAACAGAGTGGGCCGGTCACACCTGCGCTTGGCTCCATCCGTTTTCACTGTCTCTGCCCAGAACACCTTTGTAACACCTTTCAGCAGTTAGCAACATTTAGCCTCACAGATAGGAAGTCGACCCACAAAGTTGCTTTCAGACCTGAACCGGTACTGATTTAAACTGAACTTCAGACTCCATTCAAATGTTCCCTCTGCTTTGAGCCCTGCTTAAACACAAATCCTGGACTGGTTTGGATCTGAACTGAACTTGGTGTTTTTAATCCACTCTCTCTGCCCTTGACTCACAATAAGCAATTAAAAAGGAAATGTGTACGCTTTTTTACTTCCCCATGTAAGTCACGCGGAACTTCATCATTGCACAACGAAATACTTACTACTGGAAATTACACAAATGATATGCGTCAAACAATTGAAGTAAATATTTGCACAGACATTGCTTTATTTTGAAAACTCATGGTTTAACTTTAGTCTGGACAGTTCCTCTCTGACTGATTTTATTTTGAAAAGCCCTGCCTGTGTTGTAGTGTGGACAGTTCCTCTCTGACTGGTTTTATTTTGAAAAGCCCTGGCTGTGTTGTAGTGTGGACAGTTCCTCTCTGACTGGTTTTATTTTGAAAAGCCCTGGCTGTGTTGTAGTGTGGACAGTTCCTCCTCCTGCTGCCAGTTCTACCAGAGGAAATGAGGTATTGCAGCAGAATAATCACCCACATCCTGCATTGTAAAAAGAAATGTTTGATGTTTGGCTGACAGGACACCTACAGCCTCAAAAATGGTTGGATTTAGTGTCTATTTTGTATGGTATAGAAAATTGGCTTAAAATTAGCTTATTAGTTATTGTTTGTTTTGACATCTCCGCACTATCCCGCCTTCAGCCCAGGTTAGAAACACAAGCCTATACTGTGAATTTAGTTATTGTGATGAGATAATAGTGCTGGAATATTTAATTATCAAGATATTTTTATACAATGAAAGAAGAAAAGTGCATAATTAGCCCAAAGTATTATGGATTAATCCATCTTGGAAAAGTAGACATCTAAAGCCCTCACAGAACCAAAAATTATGATTAATTAAACAAAAGTTAAAATGACTGGAAAAAAAAAATTGTGATCTCGAAAACTTGCCTATGCTTCTGTTCATTACAAGAAGAAGAAACCTCACCACACAGCAAGTTAGAAAACAAAGAAACTGCTTCCTAGTTTCTGTAGTGTGAACTAGAAAGTGAACCATTTGTGTAGAAACTCTAATGTGGAACACTTGATTCGAGGTTTCCCACAGTGCGTCATGAAAAGTAGTTAACAGCAATGACAGCTCAATACAGAATGAAATATTGTTTGTTATAAAATAGGTCTGTAGTCTTTCTACACTGCTTTGGGCATGAGGTGGACCCTGCTCAAACAGTAATTATATGGGGCATGGAGATGCTTTACATTAACATATGAGCAGTTAAGCTTCATGACCTCAACTATACCTGCAGTACAAACACAAACCTCTCTGACACCAATGTATGCACAGTATCATAATTAAAATCATATAAACATTTATTTTTTTCTTCTTCTGCTGCTGAGCCCCTTTACTCCACTGTCTCCACCAACTCAGAGTTTCCCAGCAGTTTGGTTCTTACTCTGCAGTTCATAGGAAACTCCCCAAATCTCCTTCTCATGGCCTGAAAAGCTCAAAACGGCAATAAAAATATTTTGCTAATTTCTCTGCCATAGAACCTCATAGAACATTCATTCATTCATTCATTTTCTACCGCTTATTCCCGTTAGGGGTCGCGGGTGACTGGAGCCTATCCCAGTAACTTTGGGCCGTAGGCGGGGTACACCCTGGACAGGGGCCAACTTGTCGCAGATTGTCATAGAACAAACAATCTAAATTCATTTTGTAGTTCTCCCCATGCATAAATGAAAGTTAAGTTAAACAAATATACTTAAAGCTAAATAAAATAAATAAATAAATAAATGTAATACATAAAATACATAATAAAACTCCCCACACCAATGCCCACTACAGCCTACATAACAATCAGCATAAAGAACAATAAGCAGCTTTCTACAACATTTTAAAAATAAGTTTAGTCTAATAAAGTGGCCTGGGGTGGACACGCCATATTCATGTAAACAAGAGCAGGAAGAAAAATGCTTTAAAATACTTTTTCTTAATGTATAACTTTGTCAGCCAATGTATCAGATATCGTTTTTTGTTTTTAATTACTGAATATCGGCATCGGTCTTTTTGTCTTTGTTTTCTTTAACAAAACTGAAGTAGAGCGACCTCTGTTGACATCTGCAGAGTGCTGAGCTTGTGCAGCCTTTATTAGCCCAGTCTGTCAGTTCACCACCAGTTTCTTTAAAAGCAGAGTCAGAGCTTCATTTACTGCTTGTGTACAGTATTTTGGCTTCAGTTTTTAAAGTGCTATAAAGTTAGTGTTGTATGTTTTTTGTTGATGCAGCTCATTTAGGCTCTGGGCTCAGACTCAGGTGACTTTCAGAACGGTGTCTCTAGTGGTCGGGAGGGGAACTCTCTTCACCTGAGATGGAGTTTTATTAATTATTCAGACTTGGTTCATTTTGAGGAAGAGCTTTGAGGGTCAGAGAGTACATTGATTGTTGTTGTATTACTTTTATTTCTCCACTAGATGTCACCTACAAACCATTTTCTCTGTTATGATTATGCAGAGGTCAAACAGCAGTATTTGTTCTGTTCTGTTTTTCTTTCATCTAAAATTACATCTGTACATTTTTTTCTGTTCACTCCCCATTTTTGCTTGAATATTTGTATAATATATGCATTTACTTTGTGCTTTGCTTTGTGTCATTAAGAAAACATTTTAGTGAATACTGTTATTTTACTGCTGTGTTATTTTAATGAACAAGACTAAATCTGTTTAAATATTGAAGTTATTTCTTTACAAAACTGTTCTTGCCTTTAATTTGTCAGTGTCTCAGTCCAGCCTCAGTGTGAGTTAGCCCATTAGGATCTGCATCAGTAACAGAGGAGACAGACTCTCAGTCAGTGCCACATACAACACACTGACACTTCTCTCAGTCCCAGTCTCTGTGGACAGCTTCAGTCATTGTCCTTTAGAGTCCAGATACTCAGGTCTACTTCAAAGTCCAGGTCTGGTTCAGGAGCCAGTGTGAATAAGAACCATAGTGAGTTAGTCTGGACCGGCCTGGATTTAGGCTCAGAAAATCACCAACTCTTCATAGATTCACAGAGTTAGAGCAGTCTAAGAGGAAGTGGAGACAGATGCACTCTGTCACAACCAAAAAAGGACAAAAACTACTGTACAACCCATCAATAGATAATAATCTGTAGCATCATAAACACCTCATGAAGACAGACGCAGCATTTTCACACATTAATCTTTCAGACTAGTTTTCTCACTGCCAACTTCCCTTTTTCACAAACTCAGCGCTGTGCAGAGTTTAAAATATATTATGTTTTAACATTAAAACCTTCAGTCTAAGATATATTGTTGTATTGATACATCTCTCCTTTGTAATAATTCACTGTTTATAGAAAATGCAAAATACAAAGTTATGCTCTGTTTGTATGAATTTGTTGATTTTGAGGAAGTGACGTGAAGGAAACAGAGGCGTTTCTTTAACAGACCAACTCCAAATAAGAGTTTGGTCTGAGTGTGAGTTTGTCAGTGGTGAGTGAGAGACTGAGACCAGAGCAGCCATGGTTCCATCCAGGATTCAACTGCTTTTATTCCTCATTCTGCAGCTTTCAGGTGAGTCTCATTCATCCAGGTCACTGTCACTTTAGACATGAATTCAGGCCTGATTAGTTTTATGACAAACAAATATAAACAAACACAGAACAATCAGATGCTCACTCTCATCCCTTGGTCTCCACAAAAGAAACCAGGTATTAATGTGGAAAATATAAATTACTTCCTATAATTTTGCAGATTAAAAACATGTTACTAAGTATTTTGTCTCCTCTTTTAACAACACCAGCTACTACTACTACTACTGCTGCAATTATTACTGTTGGAACTACTACTACTGCACCTACTACTGTTGTACCTACTACTACTACTACTGTTGTACCTACTACTACTACTACTGCTGCAACTACTACAACTACCAGAAAACCCAGCTCCACCATCAAAGCCAGTCCATCTCCAGTGAGCCTCAGTCCGTCTGAAGAGAGTGAAGCAGCTGCAGCAGGTAGAGTCTGACGTTACTGAAACTGTCTTTTATAGTTTTATGTTTTTACAGTTGCTTAGACAAAATAAATGCACTAGTTCTGAAACTTAACACACAAAGAGATCAAGTTCAGCTCAGACGGACAACTCTACACATTCTCACCATCCTTAGTGTAATGTGTGTGTAATGTGTGTGTATTGTGTGTGTATTGTGTGTGTATTGTGTGTGTATTGTGTGTGTAATGTGTGTGTATTGTGTGTGTATTGTGTGTGTAATGTGTGTGTATTGTGTGTGTATTGTGTGTGTATTGTGTGTGTAATGTGTGTGTATTGTGTGTGTAATGTGTGTGTATTGTGTGTGTATTGTGTGTGTAATGTGTGTGTATTGTGTGTGTATTGTGTGTGTAATGTGTGTGTAATGTGTGTGTATTGTGTGTGTATTGTGTGTGTATTGTGTGTGTGTGTTCTGTTGCAGGTCTCCAGCTCAGACATGTGCTGCTGACTGTGGCTCTGTCAGCTCTCCTCATGTCTGTGGCTGCAGTTCTCTTCTGGACCAGGACTAAAGGTGAGACTGTCTCTAAATCACATGAAGAAGAAAACAGGTGTAGTGTGGAGCTAAAGACTGTTACTGTTTCAGGGAGCAGCGGTTCTCAGAGGAGCCACACCAACGTGAGTCTGAACTAAACACACTCCACATCATTACACTGAGGTGAACATGGGTCAAATACTGGAGAGTCCAGGTCAGAGCTCCACATCTGTGTCTGAGACTGGGACAGGAGCAGAGCTGTGGCCCATGTTTACTCACAAATACATTCAGACTAATGAGTCCTGGCCACTGCTGTCAAACGTCCCACTTTTATTATCACAGAGAGAGCACAGACCTCCTCTTGACCCTATCTCACAATGGTTAAGATGTGAAGCCCAGACCTGGACTCAAACCAGGGATCTGCTAGTTCAGGGGTAAATGCTCTAAAGCTCTTATGGCTCACAATGATAAAGAATCCACTAAAACTAATCATTTGTTCCTTTACTGACCCCTTGTGGCTGGAGTTAGTATCTTTGACCTTATCTCACAATGGCGTAGAATTCTTTAAAACATTCCTGGATCCAGACGGTGTTCCAGATCCACAACAAAAATGAATTATTCCTCCCTTCACCCACTAC
The DNA here is from genome assembly GCA_020698575.1 of Bostrychus sinensis. Classification (NCBI taxonomy): domain Eukaryota; kingdom Metazoa; phylum Chordata; class Actinopteri; order Gobiiformes; family Eleotridae; genus Bostrychus; species Bostrychus sinensis. Next base: position 31,320,144 of record CM036257.1, read on the forward strand.
CCACCTTTCCTGAAAATGTAAAAATAAAAATCCAACCAGGAGTTTTTGAATTATTTTGCAAACGGATGAACAAACAACAAGGTTAAACCCAGGGAATACGCTACATACAAATAAACATAAAAATAACATACTTTAAAGAAAATGTACTTTCTGAGTACATTGTCTAAGATGAGTAACAGTATTTTTGAGCTCAGTGGGTAGTTGGTCGTACTCTCAGAGTCCTGGGACAGTAGTAGTAGATTTTACTGTGCAATAAAAACATCCTTGCACTAACTTTAAATTCAATACTTTTATCTTTACTCAAGTGATCATTTTGTTGAGTACTTTTACTTCTACTGGAGTAATATTTGACAGTGTAGTGTATCTCAGTCTCTCAGTCTGAGGTGTGTGTTGTCCACAGGTGGACAGAGGGCCTTCAGTGATCTATGAGAACGTTGGAGAACCTTCTGTCTCCGTCAGATTCAACACCGCTTCACCGTCCACTGGACCAACCAACAAACCAACCTCTGACTGAGACTGTCTCCAGAAGGACTCAGAGACAAACCAACCTCTGACTGTCTCCAGAAGGACTCAGAGACAAATCAACCTCTGACTGTCTCCAGAAGGACTCAGAGACAAACCAACCTCTGACTGTCTCCAGAAGGACTCAGAGACAAACCAACCTCTGACTGTCTCCAGAAGGACTCAGAGACAAACCAACCTCTGTCTCCAGAAGGACTCAGAGACAAACCAACCTCTGACTGTCTCCAGAAGGACTCAGAGACAAACCAACCTCTCAGTAAAAATTAATCCTTTCTTTCTTTGCCCATTACTGGCCTTTAGTGAAAATTGTATAAAAATCCAACCATTATTTTTAGAGTTTTTTTGCTAATATAGAAACAAACCAACACAAGCTTAAACATAATCTTGTTTGTGGACGTAATACATTCATCTAACAATGTAATAAAAAATAAATATAAAATAAGAATAAGTTAAAAATGGAATCTCTGATATTTTAACATGTTTCTTCATTAGTGTGAACAGAGCCGCTCATTATTAAAGAGGCTATATTCTGCTTTTATCCATATTTTTAAACTTGGTCTCCTCTGGAACAGCAGCAGGTTTTACAGCCTTTAAAAACATGATGTGACTAAAAGAGAACGTTTTTAATAAGAACTCTACTAGAGCCATAAAGAAACAGGTGAAGAGACCAGCAGAGGGCAGAGTGTTGCTGTCCTTTGAACATCTTTTAAAGAAAAAAATCACTTCCTTAAACTTTGTGTCTGATCCATTTTCCTCCCAAAGTAAAAATGAGGAATCAGTGGAAACAGAGCTGGACACTGTTTTTTGGACAAATGACTGAGAGCAAACTGGATGTAGAGGGCTTGTTGTTGATTGGTCAGTGCTTCCTGGAGTGGGCGGGGCTTTACAGAACTGAGCGTGATGCTGACGCTAAAATCACCAACTCTTCATAGATTCACAGAGTTAGAGCAGTCTAAGAGGAAGTGGAGACAGATGCACTCTGTCACAACCAAAAAAGGACAAAAACTACTGTACAACCCATCAATAGATAATAATCTGTAGCATCATAAACACCTCATGAAAATAGATGCAGCGTTTGACCACATTCATCTTTCAGACTAGTTTTCTCACTGCCAACTTCCCTTTTTCACAAACTCAGCGCTGTGCAGAGTTTAAAATATATTATGTTTTAACATTAAAACCTTCAGTCTAAGATATATTGTTGTATTGATACATCTCTCCTTTGTAATAATTCACTGTTTATAGAAAATGCAAAATACAAAATGATGCTCTGTTTGTATGAATTTGTTGATTTTGAGGAAGTGACGTGAAGGAAACAGAGGCGTTTCTTTAACAGACCAACTCCAAATAAGAGTTTGGTCTGAGTGTGAGTTTGTCAGTGGTGAGTGAGAGACTGAGACCAGAGCAGCCATGGTTCCATCCAGGATTCAACTGCTTTTATTCCTCATTCTGCAGCTTTCAGGTGAGTCTCATTCATCCAGGTCACTGTCACTTTAGACATGAATTCAGGCCTGATTAGTTTTATGTTTTACTCCTGATTTAGCCTTTATTCAGTCTTTGTTTTGTCTCATAGTAAGAGCTGGTTTATTTTAATTTTCCTGCTGTACTGCTAATGTTTTATTCTACTCAGTAATAAAACTAATCTAACAGCTACACAGCCTTTAACTTGTTTAATGCTTATCTTTATCATGGTGTAGACCTGGTTTAGTCCTAGTTTTATTCCCAGTTCTTGGTTTAATCCACTCTTGATTTTGTTGGAGATCAGTAAAACTAATTTCTCTGTTTGGTGCATTTTCCAACAGCAGTCAGTGGACAGGTTTCTTACCTGACTGTGAGAGAAGGAGAGGACGTCACTTTGTCCTGTGAAAACCTAATAAAGGGTCAACATGAGTGTGGATTTACCACATGGCTCTTTGCAAATCACTCAAGAGTCTCAGCAGAGCTTTTTAGCCTTGGGAAGAATAAAGATGTCAGTTCATCAGTGAGTCTTCTACAGAACTGTTCTCTGGTTTTAAAGAATGTCACGGTGAAGGAGGTTGGAGATTACACCTGTCGGCAGTACTATAACAGTAACAACTATGGAGAAGATACTCGTGTTTTTCTGTCTGTAGCGACCTGTGAGTATTTACTGTGTTTTCAAATGTTCTCTAACGCATTACTAAAGCAGGGTTTCTCCCAGTTTCTTAATAGTACTGGCCATTTACAAGATAAAATACTGCTAGAAAAGCTTAGAACTGAGACATTAATCCTGACTGTATTAAAACCTGTCTTTCACTAAACACTAACACTTTACTGAAAACAGTTAAAGGTCCCCTGTTCTGCTAAATAATGTTTAATAATGATAACAATGTCCTCAAAAACAGAGCTGCAGTAGTATTCTGTTTGAGTAATCCTGTATGCTGAGGCGCTGCCCTTCTCCAGAGCTGAAAACGCTCGGTCTCACAGCTCTACATAGACACATGAAACCAGGAAGTGCTCCTGCGTGTTTCTAAAGCCCAGACACCGTCACCGGACTTGTTCTGATCATTTCAGCCTTAAACCTCCGTCACTACGAAGCATCAGCTCAGGAATCTATCTGTTAGCATCATGTTGCTAACAGCTGTGCTAAAAAGCCATTTTATGCTCTGTCCAGTCCCCAGCGTTGCCAGCAGGGGGCGACAGACTCCTAATCCAAGCGTTCTCTGCAGAGTCACAGTAACAGCTCCCAACAGAAGAGGTTTTCCACAGATACATTATTTTAATATAAAACCTGAAATACTAATGCAGAGGAGTCACTGTTTCAGAAAAACTGAGGAAAGCAGAATATGGAGCTTTAACCATTTATCAGTCATTAGTTTCATGTTCTGTTGGTGCTTTGTGTCTTGTTTTAATATCTAGACTACAGCCTCTCACCTCGACACTAAAAATACACAAACTGCAGATAATTTCATAGACTTCCTTGTTGTATGGCTTTAGCTGTGTTTGGTGCCAGTCCTCTATAATGTTATTGAGACTTTTTAAACACTTCAGTGATTATTGTCTTTAACACATATGTTATATTTCAACAGTGACTGAACACAGAGACACAGACAAAGTGAGACTGAACTGCTCTGTGGTGGGATATGGTTACTGCGGACACACAGTGAAGTGGTTTAACAACAGTGAAGAAGGGAACAAAGATCATAAAGGGCTGCAGACGTCTCACTCTGACCCTAACTGTTGGGCCTCTGTGTTGTTTCTGGATCAAACCTCCAGTCACCCATCACAGTTTTATCAGTCTCTGAAGTGTGAGGTCAAACAAACACAGAACGATCAGACGCTCACTCTCATCCCTCGGTCTCCACAAAAGAAACCAGGTATTAATGTGGAAAATATAAATTACTTCCTATAATTTTGCAGATTAAAAACATGTTACTTAAGTATTTGGTCTCCTCTTTTAACAACACCAGCTACTACTACTTCTACTACTACTACTACTACTACTACTTCTACTACTACTACTACTACTACCAGAAAACCCAGCTTCACCATCAGAGCCAGTCCATCTCCAGTGAGCCTCAGTTCGTCTGAAGAGAGTGAAGCAGCTGCAGGTGAAGTCTGACAGAGTCGTTCTTAATGAACACTTTGTTGAAAAAGCCTGAGTTTAAGATTTTTTTTTGTTGAACGTAAAATCAGATACAACTTTAGATATAGTTCCTTTGGTATGGAGTCTCATTTTCACAGAACATTAACATCTTCAGACAAAGTAAAGGCAGTTAAAACAGTTTTAATATTCCCAGTACACATCTGTAGCCTCTCTGTCCTGGGAGTGGATCTCTCCTTCATGTGGTTCTCCCTGAGGTCTCTCTTTATCACACAGCTGTTTTTTATCTGCACTGAGAAGGAGCGGATGTCCTGGGACTCTTTGTTTGTTTGTCCTTTGAGGCGACTATTGTTATGATATTGGGCTGAATATTTAATTTAAATTGTTTACAATCTTCAGTAATAACGATGTATTTTTCCGGTCCAGGTTGGTCGGTGTATGTGGCAGTGGCTTCTGCAGCTCTTATTGCAGCAGCTGTGGTTCTCATCGTGTGGAAGAGAAAGAGAGGTACAAACGCATCATCATTTATCTAATAACTCTGGTTTGTTTAGGGTCAGCGGTGTTACTTTGCTTTTTTGACTCTACAGTATAAATCTGAACTGTTGAGGGCTTCTCTGGCAAAGTAAAAAGCCTTTTTTTCTGCCCAAAAGTGTAACAGCACTCACCTCTACTGCCCTCTACTGGCCTCTTTACTTGTTTCTTTATAACCTCAGTAAATCCTTTTTGGAAAACGTTCTCTTTAGTCACATAATGTTTTTAAAGGTTGTAAAACAAAAAGCCTAAATATATCCCCTTTAACATTCACAGTAAAACTACATTTAGTCTTTGATTTGCCTGTTTTACTGTTTGATTGTCGTCTAAAATAATTTCTTGTGTGTTTTTAGGAAGGAGAAGCCTGAGTGATGGAGACGATGTGAGTCTGGTTTAAACCTAAAGACACTCAGCCACACGACTCACTGCTGTGATAATAATGTTGTTGTTGTTTGTCTTTAAAACAGGGAATGGAGTTAGGAGCAGTTTCTCAGGACTCGGTGAGCTCCACACTCTCCTTCCATACTAATGATTTTTTATTTTCTCAAACAGACACAGATTAAACTACCTCTGAGTGTAACTGGACAGACTCACAACCAATCAGAGACAGAGCAGAGCATGAAGCCCGCCCCTTTTTAGATAAACACTTATGATTGGTCAGAGAGGAGTGGTTTAGGTAGAAATGAGTTTGAATGGGAGGAGTTTCTTTAGCATTTAGGAGTCTAAGCCTATTTTTGCAGTTTTTTTAGTGGTTTTGAATCTAGCCTCATATCTCACCTTTGGAATTTAAAACGTGAATATTGTGCATCATTTTGTTCAGGACAACTTTATCTGTTTGAACAGATGGTTATTACTTTTGTTTGCTGTACTATTTGAACACTCCACCGCCTAGAATACACAAAAACACAAAATTGTAAATAAAAATGTTGATATCTTTGGACATGAGAAAATCAAACATCCTTAACAAAGCTTTCTGAGTGCTTCAAAAGTGAAAACAACGTATAAAAGAATCAGTGATTTATAATAAAGCTAAATGCCTTCAGGAGCCATTTGAACACAGGCAGTAATGGTAAAAACAGACATGGAGCATGTCCCAGTTCATTCTATATTCACTGTATCAATAAAATGTGCTCGACTGGCCTTTGTTAGATGTTAAAAGCTTTCAAATAGGAGTCAATCTATCACAGTTGAACATTTACAAAGTGACCGTTTTTTGAGTAAAACATCAGGAACACACTCTGAAATCACCGCAGGATTTTTTTGTGATAAAGCGTTAATTAGACGCGCGTCTATTTATTTATCATATATAATGTCCTAAACGGTTGTAAAACTTTAACGGTCAAAATCTCTGTGATTACTGGGCTTATCGACGTGAAATAAAAACTGACATAAAGACTAAAGCCGTCTCTGTCAGCGGTAATTGTAAGCTGGCGTGATCATGGACCTCTAAGTGTTAATATTTGAGAGCGTGTGGTGTAACTGTCTTCCTTTTTTCCAGACTGGAGTCAGTGAGGATGTGACCTACAGCACCGTGAAGATTTCTGCTGCAGCCGACACCGACCTGAACCGCAACAAACCCAACAAACAGAGAAAAACAGTTAAGTGTAGTATTTGGCCTTTATGTCTTAGTCTTCACTTCTCAAGAGCTGAGAATCTACAGAGCGCAAGTTCCATTTTGGGCAAAATTCAGATTTACTGTACTATAAGTACTATAAATTAAATGGAAGCTCCCTTTACTGCCAAGTTTTTCAAACACCAAGCACTCATTTCTGAACATTAAAAGTTCTGTAAGCAGCAGCGCTCGTACTGGTTTAAAACGGTACTGCAGTCTAAATCAGAACAATGGTCTGTGGGTTGCCAGTCTTTCCGTTTTTCTGATTGGACGATCGGGAATGCAGGGTTTTAGAACCAAAACAAAAACTGTAAACATAAACAACTTGGCCATTATGTAAATCACTTTTTTATTGTGAATAAATGAGCTGTGCTGTTCTCATCAGTAAAACTAATATTTGATTTAATCAGGTTTACCTCATATCTTGGAAGACGTGGGTCATTTTTATGAAATATAAAAAATATATACTGCTCATAGCTCCTTTAAGTGCATAAAACTGCTGACCTGTTCTAATAGGAAATGGCATGGAAAAGATGGAGCCAAAAACACATTATCATAAATATATTTTCTGTTTATTTTCCAGGATGTGGCTAACGATGACAGTGATGTGACCTACAGCTCAGTGAAGTTCCCTTCTTCTTCTTCTGCTGCTGCTGCTGCTGCTGAGCCCCTTTACTCCACTGTCCACAAACCCAGAAAACAAGACACCAACGAGAAACCATTCTGATCACTGGTTCTCTTTATTCTGACACACTTTTAACTGAACCAAAGATTTATTCAACATTATTTTACAACTGCCTTAAATTTTTTTTCATTAATTTGAATATTAATGAACGTAAAATAACCAGGCTGGGTTCAGCACAGAGCTAGTTTCAGTCCCAGACCAAAACAATAACACAACACCAATACTACAGATATATACAGACAGTACAGAACCACAACACAACACAATACATATAACAGTCATAACACAGACAGTGACTAGACTGGATATCATAAAGCCCTGGTTATAATAATCTCTGTTGTAAAGTGCCTTTGTATAAGTCTTTCTAAGTCTGATTGCCATTCAGTCGTGAATCATGTTTGAAACAGTTTTGTTTTCTTTAACAAAACTGAAGTAGAGCGACCTCTGTTGACATCTGCAGAGTGTTGAGCTTGTGCAGCCTTTATTAGCCCAGTCTGTCAGTTCACCACCAGTTTCTTTAAAAGCAGAGTCAGAGCTTCATTTACTGCTTGTGTACAGTATTTTGGCTTCAGTTTTTAAAGTGCTATAAAGTTAGTGTTGTATGTTTTTTGTTGATGCAGCTCATTTAGGCTCTGGGCTCAGACTCAGGTGACTTTCAGAACGGTGTCTCTAGTGGTCGGGAGGGGAACTCTCTTCACCTGAGATGGAGTTTTATTAATTATTCAGACTTGGTTCATTTTGAGGAAGAGCTTTGAGGGTTAGAGAGTACATTGATTGTTGTTGTATTACTTTTATTTCTCCACTAGATGTCACCTACAAACCATTTTCTCTGTTATGATTATGCAGAGGTCAAACAGCAGTATTTGTTCTGTTCTGTTTTTCTTTTATTGAAAATTACATGTGTGCATTTTTTTCTGTTCACTCCCCGTTTTTGCTTGAATATTTGTATAATATATGCATTTACTTTGTGCTTTGTTTTTGTGTCATTAAGAAAACATTGCTTGAGCTGTCGTTTTAGTGAATACTGTTATTTTACTGCTGTGTTATTTTAATGAACAAGACTAAAACTGTTTAAATATTGAAGTTATTTCTTTACAAAACTGTTCTTGCCTTTAATTTGTCAGTGTCTCAGTCCAGCCTCAGTGTGAGTTAGCCCATTAGGATCTGCATCAGTAACAGAGGAGACAGACTCTCAGTCAGTGCCACATACAACACACTGACACTTCTCTCAGTCCCAGTCTCTGTGGACAGCTTTAGTCATTGTCCTTTAGAGTCCAGATACTCAGGTCTACTTCAAAGTCCAGGTCTGGCTCAGGAGCCAGTGTGAATAAGAACCATAGTGAGTTAGTCTGGACCGGCCTGGATTTAGGCTCAGAAAATCACCAACTCTTCATAGATTCACAGAGTTAGAGCAGTCTAAGAGGAAGTGGAGACAGATGCACTCTGTCACAACCAAAAAAGGACAAAAACTACTGTACAACCCATCAATAGATAATAATCTGTAGCATCATAAACACCTCATGAAAATAGACGCAGCGTTTGACCACATTCATCTTTCAGACTAGTTTTCTCACTGCCAACTTCCGTTTTTCACAAACTCAGCGCTGTGCAGAGTTTAAAATATATTATGTTTTAACATTAAAACCTTTGTGTCTGATCCATTTTCCTCCCAAAGTAAAAATGAGGAATCAGTGGAAACAGAGCTGGACACTGTTTTTTGGACAAATGACTGAGAGCAAACTGGATGTAGAGGGCTTGTTGTTGATTGGTCAGTGCTTCCTGGAGTGGGCGGGGCTTTACAGAACTGAGCGTGATGCTGACGCTAAAATCACCAACTCTTCAGAGATTCACAGAGTTAGAGCAGTCTAAGAGGAAGTGGAGACAGATGCACTCTGTCACAACCAAAAAAGGACAAAAACTACTGTACAACCCATCAATAGATAATAATCTGTAGCATCATAAACACCTCATGAAACTAGCGCAGCGTTTGACCACATTCATCTTTCAGACTAGTTTTCTCACTGCCAACTTCCCTTTTTCACAAACTCAGCGCTGTGCAGAGTTTAAAATATATTATGTTTTAACATTAAAACCTTCAGTCTAAGATATATTGTTGTATTGATACATCTCTCCTTTGTAATAATTCACTGTTTATAGAAAATGCAAAATACAAAGTTATGCTCTGTTTGTATGAATTTGTTGATTTTGAGGAAGTGACGTGAAGGAAACAGAGGCGTTTCTTTAACAGACCAACTCCAAATAAGAGTTTGGTCTGAGTGTGAGTTTGTCAGTGGTGAGTGAGAGACTGAGACCAGAGCAGCCATGGTTCCATCCAGGATTCAACTGCTTTTATTCCTCATTCTGCAGCTTTCAGGTGAGTCTCATTCATCCAGGTCACTGTCACTTTAGACATGAATTCAGGCCTGATTAGTTTTATGTTTTACTCCTGATTTAGCCTTTATTCAGTCTTTGTTTTGTCTCATAGTAAGAGCTGGTTTATTTAAATTTTCCTGCTGTACTGCTATTTTTTTATTCTACTCAGTAATAAAACTAATCTAACAGCTACACAGCCTTTAACTTGTTTAATGCTTATCTTTATCATGGTGTAGACCTGGTTTAGTCCAAGTTTTATTCCCAGTTCTTGGTTTAATCCACTCTTGATTTTGTTGGAGATCAGTAAAACTAACTTTGTTTAAAAATAAATTGTTTTTCAGTTTTTTGTTTGTTTGACATATTTGTATTTTCCAACAGCAGTCAGTGGACAGGTTTCTTACCTGACTGTGAGAGAAGGAGAGGACGTCACTTTGTCCTGTGAAAACCTAATAAAGGGTCAACATGAGTGTGGATTTACCACATGGCTCTTTGCAAATCACTCAGGAGTCTCAGCAGAGCTTTTTAACCTTGGGAAGAATAAAGATGTCAGTTCATCAGAGAGTCTTCTACAGAACTGTTCTCTGGTTTTAAAGAATGTCATGGTGAAGGAGGCTGGAGATTACACCTGTCAACAGTTCAGCCCTACCAAACAAGAAGGAGATCCTCGTGCTTTTCTGTCTGTAGCGACCTGTGAGTATTTACTGTGTTTTCAAATGTTCTCTAACGCATTACTAAAGCAGGGTTTCTCCCAGTTTCTTAATAGTACTGGCCATTTACAAGATAAAATACTGCTAGAAAAGCTTAGAACTGAGACATTAATCCTGACTGTATTAAAACCTGTCTTTCACTAAACACTAACACTTTACTGAAAACAGTTAAAGGTCCCCTGTTCTGCTAAATAATGTTTAATAATGATAACAATGTCCTCAAAAACAGAGCTGCAGTAGTATTCTGTTTGAGTAATCCTGTATGCTGAGGCACTGCCCTTCTCCAGAGCTGAAAACGCTCGGTCTCACAGCTCTACATAGACACATGAAACCAGGAAGTGCTCCTGCGCGTTTCTAAAGCCCAGACACCGTCACCGGACTCGTTCTGATCATTTCAGCCTTAAACCTCCGTCACTACGAAGCATCAGCTCAGAAATCTATCTGCTAGCGTCATGTCGCTAACAGCTGTGCTAAATAGCCATTTTATGCTCTGTCCAGTTCCCAGCGTTGCCAGCAGGGGGCGACAGACTCCTAATCCAAGCGTTCTCTGCAGAGTCACAGTAACAGCTCCCAACAGAAGAGGTTTTCCACAGATACATTATTTTAATATAAAAGCTGAAATACTAATGCAGAGGAGTCACTGTTTCAGAAAAACTGAGGAAAGCAGAATATGGAGCTTTAACCATTTATCAGTCATTAGTTTCATGTTCTGTTGGTGCTTTGTGTCTTGTTTTAATATCTAGACTACAGCCTCTCACCTCGACACTAAAAATACACAAACTGCAGATAATTTCATAGACTTCCTTGTTGTATGGCTTTAGCTGTGTTTGGTGCCAGTCCTCTATAATGTTATTGAGACTTTTTAAACACTTCAGTGATTATTGTCTTTAACACATATGTTATATTTCAACAGTGACTGAACACAGAGACACAGACACAGTGAGACTGAACTGCTCTGTGGTGAGATATGGTTACTGCAGACACACAGTGAAGTGGTTTAACAACGGTGAAGAAGTGAACAAAGATCATAAACAGCAGCAGACGTCTCACTCTGACCCTAACTGTTGGGCCTCTGTGTTGTTTCTGGATCAAACCTCCAGTTACCCATCACAGTTTTATCAGTCTCTGAAGTGTGAGGTCAAACAAACACAGAACGATCAGACGCTCACTCTCATCCCTCGGTCTCCACAAAAGAAACCAGGTATTAATGTTGAAAATATAAATTACTTCATAGAATTTTGCAGATTAAAAACATGTTACTAAGTATTTTGTCTCCTCTTTTAACAACACCAGCTACTACTACTACTACTACTACTGCTGCAACTACTACTACTACTGCAACTACTACTACTACTGCAACTACTACTACTACTACTACTACTACTACTTCTGCTGCAACTACTACTACTACTACTACCAGCTTCACCATCAGAGCCAGTCCATCTCCAGTGAGCCTCAGTTCGTCTGAAGAGAGTGAAGCAGCTGCAGGTGAAGTCTGACAGAGTCGTTCTTAATGAACACTTTGTTGAAAAAGCCTGAGCTTAAGATTTTATTTTGTTGAACGTAAAATCAGATACAACTTTAGATATAGTTCCTTTGGTATGGA